>RJWM01009995.1:0-65753 GCA_004363535.1 Dasyprocta punctata | reverse complement strand
TTTTTTTTTTTTTTGAGACAGGGTCTCACTGTGTAGTTCAGGCTGGCTTTCAACTCACTATGTAGCCAAGGCTGGCCTCAAGCTCAAAGAGATCCTCCTGCCTCAGTCTCCCGAGTATTGGAATTACAGGCATGCACCACCATGCCTGGCTCTTCCTGGTTTTTTACATACAGATTAAATATTTCTTATCTGAAATGCTTGGAACCAGAAGTATTTCTGTTTTCATAGTTTTTTGGGGGGGGGATTTTGCAATATTTTCATACATTTTAACAGCTAAGTAAATCTAATCTGAAAATCCAAAATCTGAAAACTTTTACAGATACTCAACAAGTAATCATTTTGTGGGGGAAAATTTCAGAAACACCTTGTTTTAAACATTTTTATTTTCTGAAATGTTTATCATCTAGCTTATTTAATTTTAGGAGGAAAAAGTCCTCAGAAAGAATTAAAATGATTTTTAAAACCTTTGGCATCCTCAATCCTTTGCTGCCCGAAGGATCGTGCTTTTCTCCTGTGTCTACTTTTGGCTTCTGAGCCACTGGCCTCTCCTTTTCAATTCTCACTCCCAGCTTGCACACCTTACCTCGTTTCCACAGAGACTCAGGGTAAAGTGATGGAAATACTTCAGCCCTTTCGAAGTGAAGCTCGGCCCTCCGGACAGAGAGACAGTGTTTGCCAAAGCCGAGAAGTTGTAGTCGAAGATCCTGGACGGGGTGTGCCTTGAAAGGTGGCAATCGTTATAGCAGACAGAGTTGATCTGAGGGAAGAGGGATCTGGTGAGGTCAGCTGGCCATGCTGCGCCTTGAGGGGCCACAGCAGAGAGCAGCAGACTTCCTCCCACCCCAATCCAGTCCAAATGGGGTGAAAGAGGAGGGAAAAAGAATTTGGGGTGGACATTTAAGAGAAACAAAGCGGGCACTATGGGGATTATATGTAACTCATTGTTCAATTACTGGCACATAGAGGATGTATGAGCCTAAAGGAAGGATTCTTACACATGATTGTCTAACAGTTACTATCACAAAGGACTCTGCCAGCACCACCAGCATTCAAAGAGGCCACCACCACTTTAGGTAAAAAATACTACTACAAGGACATCTACTCGGCAAGTGCCCAGTTCACGCTTGAACTGATGCCACTCTCATTATTAAGGATTACTGTTTTGAAATATCTGGTGTAATCATCTTCATTTTTGTCTTTAAAAACTTCTGCTTGTCTCAAACTCTTGGAATATGCCCTCAGTTTATTATGGTACACGTGTTTCCATTGCGATGCTTTGATACTCCCAAACAAATATCAGTATTCTTTGGAGAACCTCTCTTTGATTTATTTCAATGCTGAGGACTGAACACAGAGCCTCATGCCTGCTAGGCAAGCACTCTGCATTTCGTCTGCCCCCAGCCTCTGCCCTTTCTTACTTTTAAGAAGACAATGAGGCATTAACTAAATTAAAAATGTTCAGGATGGCAAGAGAGAAACTCTAATTTCCCCCCATATACCAGCCCTGCTGAATCCTGCTTCTTTTTCCTTGGCTTCTCTGTGGGAAACAACTCTGAATTGGGTTTTACTTCTCTGTTCCTGCTTTAGAGTCCCCATTGAGTGGCATTTATTCCCTCCCATACCAGCAGAGGGAGCTCCAGGGGAAGAAGGTTGTGGCAAAGGTTCAGGGTACCCAAAAGATGTCAGGGGTTTGTAGAATGGCACACTTATTTCAAGATAATCCGAGCAACTTTTTTGACAGGGAGGAGGTGTTGAGACAGGGTCTCACTGTATGGTTAAGGCTGGCCTTCAACTCACTATGTAGTCCAGACTGGTCTCGAACTTGATGCTATACTCTCCTCAGCCTCCTGAGTACTAGGATTACAGATATTTGCCACCTGGCCTGAGAATATAACATCTTACAAAAGTACATCTATGTGGTTTGGTCGTGATTAGTAAAATGCAAATTCTTTTAAAAGCATTATTGAGGATCTAAGAGCGTTTAGTCATACGTACTTTCTTGACTATATATGGAAGGGAAAGTATTGTCTTTCCACATTAGAGGAATCTTCATACCTGTAAGGCTGAGAAGCCACTGGGGTGGAAGACAGCAATGCCAGTCAACTGTGTGTCCTGGCAAAAGTTGGATTACTTTCCCAGAGGAGAGGAGACAAACTCAGGACAACAGGTTGGACTGGACTAGGCTGAATTGGAGCCACAGGCCCCATTATTCCGTCCCTTTGGGTCTCTGCACAGATACCAGATAACCCTGTGGTCCAGATCAGTCACTGATGAAATTTGTCTACTACTGAGGGAAATCCTACCCTATTGCTAAGAACACACCACCCATGGCCTGGGATTCTAGGATGCCAACCTGGAAGAGTTCTGAGGAAGCACTTGGGGGTCCACCCTCAAGAACCCCATCCAAGACCCAGGACCCAACACCCTCTGGGGCCATTCAGCCAGGGGGGCCACGGTTAGGCTGCATGGCAGGCTGCTGGCACCTTGTTGCTCTTGGTCCCTGGACCACAAGCCACGCAGGCCTGGGCACCATAAGGCTGGTGAGCTTTCAGGATTGTGTTAGGCGGGCAGGGATGGCAGGTTCCAGAATTTCGGTCGATATAGTAACCAGCAGGACACGAAGTGCAGGAGGAGCCCATATCAGAGGCTTCCAAGGCACAAGGGCGGCAATAGGAGGCCACCCCATCCATGACATTCGTGATATTGATGGAGTAGATCTTGGCAACATCATTAGTGTATTTTCTGCCCTGGAGACAAGGAAACCAGAGGGGAGAGGGTGGAGGCCTGAGTTAGCAGCAACAGTGGAAATAACAAAATACTTCTTATTGTTTTATCCTGTGGCACTTGAGAAAAATTTTAGAAGCAACCCATTCTTTTTACTCACTTCTCAATGGCTCTTTATATACACTTTGTGTCATTTTAAAGCAAGATCAACTCAATTTTAAATTACATAGAAAAATACTAAGTATCATGGAAAAATACGTGGTGCACACATTTGTATGAAAAAAAAGCAAGACTTTATGAAAGGTAGAAAAGCATGTATCTTTCAAGATATAAAGATGATATAGGAGACTAAGCTATCTTTGGTTATTATGATTTTGACAGATTTTATTTCTTCTTTTTGCTTATATCTGTTTTATTTTCTAAGTTTTCTGTAATAAACCTATATTCATTTGAGTTAAGAAAACAAGAGTTATTATTACTAAAAACAACAGGTCTGACTTCACCATAGGTTGAGATTGCAAGGGGGGCCAGGTGCCTGAAAGGTGCTCATAGTGTCATCCTTCTTGGAGGTTGTTTAGACCAGGCTGGATGACCCTCAGAGGGCTGCACTAGGCAGTTCTCTGAGAGAGTCCTTAACATCCTTCTGAGCCCTGGATTCTGAAGTTTGGACTCATATATGAGCTCATGCCAGGGGTCCTCCTGGTTCAGATGGTCGTTCTGGGAAGCGAGGCCCTGTGGAAGAGGAGCAACTCACTGTGTCGTGAAGTGTGGTCCTCTGGAAGGCCCAGGTGAAGCTCATGGTGGCGTTCTCCTCAATGATGTAGGTGTAGGACTGTTTGGCTTTGGAACCTTTCCACGTCTCCACAGGGGTATTGGTCCTTGAATTCATGCCCTGAACCCAGGACAGACAAGTAAGGAAGGCATGATGACTGGAGGCGGCAGGGGTACCCATCCCACTGCCATTCTGCAGGCCATCACAGTTGGTCAGACCCATGTGAAACTGTGAGGTCCCCGAAGGTCACTCCAGGCCCTTTCTCTGTGGAATCACTATGAGCAGGTATCCATTGTGTTGACTTACCACTGGGGCAGGTGGGGCCGACTCTCCCCCAGAAGCTCCCTAGCCAGCAAAGAGAGGAAAACCTACCACCATGAAGTAGAGCTCACAGTTCGTGGAACAGATGGTCTTGAAGATAAATGTGATCCTGGCAACCTCTTTATTTTCTGTGTCTGCCGTCACTGACTGTGGGGGTCTGTGTGGGCAGAAATTAAAGGTCAGTCCAGAGGCCTGGCAGTGCTTACTGAAGAGTCCAGAACCAGCAAGAAGTCACCTACGGGACAAGATTAGGTTCTGAGTATGTTGCAAAGACTGTGGACTAAGTTCAGTTTTGCCATCCAAGCTATCTGAAATTGCCCTAGCCAAACTAGTTTCTTCAGCTATAAAATAGAGGTTACTATAGTGAGATCCAAAGGCATAACAAACACGGACATGCTTTATGAAATACAGAAGTGTTCTGCTGAGCAGCGGCATTGCCAGCCCTGGGAGTTAATCAGAAATGCAAGGCTCTCCCCAGGTCACTGAATCACAGTCTGCATGTTACCAGGATTCCCAGGTAGTCTGAATCCACATTAAAGTTGGAGAAGCACTGTCATAAGATGCAAACTGTACATTTACTCAGCTTTGTCAGATTTATATGAGTTGAACTTGCAGTGTTTTAAGACAGTGTCTCCCATTTGCCCTCTTGAGAAACCAAGAGCCATGTCCCAGTGGGCACTTTACTGTGGTGTTATGGTTGTGATAAATGTCTTCCATAGGCCGTGTGTTAAAGTCTTAGTCCCTAGCCTATGGCGTGACTGGAAGGTGGTAGAACCTTTAGCGGGTAAAGCCTCATGGGAAGAAGTTAGGTCACTGGAATACCCCCTCTTTCTTCTTGCTTCCTGGATGCCATGAGGTAAGTGGTTTGCTCCCCTATCTCTCCCTATGTGCTCCCCATCATGATATGCTGCCTCACCACAGGCCCAAAGCAACTGAGTCAACTGATCATGGACTGGTACTGTGAGCCAAAATAAACATATCCTCTTTTAAATTGGTGATTTCAGGCATTTTGTTACAGTAACAGATAGTTGACTAACACATATGGTAATTAGATTTGCAAACTGGAAAGTACTTTTTGGAATGTTACTCCACAAAGCCTAAAGTTTGCTCATCTTGCAAGCATAGAATCTCTCTGGCCTACACCAAGAAATATGGGTTAAGGAAAGGGAAAACTAATACTTTTTGAACAACTGCCATTGACTGAGCACTATCCCGTGGGTGAAAAGAAGAAGTCAGCTTGGCGATAAGGAGCCTGCTCATTAGTTCCTCCTCATCTTTGAAGCATTCACAGCAGAAGAGTTCATTTTGGCTTTAGAAATCAATCTGTGGCTTTTCTTTGCTTTTTTGTTTGTTTTGTTTTGTTTTTGTTTCTGTTATTTTGTTTTTTGAAAAGAGTTCTCGCTATGTAATTCAGGTTAGCCTTGAACTCACTTTGTAGCCCAGGTGACCTTGAACCCATGGTGATACTCCTGCCTCAGACTCCCAAGTGCTAGGGTTAACAGGTGTGCACCACCACACCCAGTTATTGTTTTTCTTTAGGTTTTAGCCATCTGCCTGAATCTCCAGCAGCTTCAGTTCTCAGGTCTTTCCACACAGTTGTGCCAACCAATGAGCAGGAAGAATCATTACAACCTGAGCTAGTCTTGCACCACAGATCAGTGTTACAGACGAGGAGCCTGAAGCCTGGAGAGGCAAAATGACTTTCCCAAGTTCACCAAGCCACTAAGTGGCACAGTTCAGTTGCTGAAGTGTCGTCTCCCAGTCCAGGGCTCTTTTCATTATATCATACTGTCTGGAGCTTATTGGTTTGTTTGTTATGTTTTTAATTTATTTCTTTAAAATTTTTTTTTGTGTGGTGCTGGTGTTAAAAATTGGGGACTCTCATATGCTAGTCAAACATTCTAGCACTGAACTACAACCCCAACATTTTTGTCTTAATGGCAAACAATTTGCTTGTGGACATAGGCTATAGAGACAGACGCAACATAGGAAAAGCCCTTCTCAATCTTCTTGCCCCAAGTAAAGATGAATTGTAGATGTATCTGGCCGTATTTTTAAAAAGCTTTTGAAGTCCTTTTCAATGAGGCCAATTAATGGGTGAAGTTAGAGGGGATGAGAAAATAGTGGGTAAATCAGCATGGGCAGCAACCAAGAATGTGTCAACAAACCATCACCGTCCTCCCCTCTGCTCTGTAAGGGTCTCTGAAATGAAGCTGAATCTAGCCCCAGAGGCCCTCTCCTCTACAACAGTCTGAAGTATGTGGGGTTTGGATGCGGCGAAGTTGGTGTGGGCTTCACCTTGACATTATATTCCTCACCTAAATCCTGGTACAACCAGAGTGAGAATCATGAAGTCGTTGTCTGAGGCTCCAACAGCTGTATATATGTGATCACCAGCCACCTCCCAGCCTGGAAAAGGAAAAGGGAGAGTTCATGCCCTTGTGCTCTTGGGTGCAAGGCAAATGCACACAAGACGACACTCTGGAAGGAAGACATGGTGCTGTCCTTTGAGGCTTCTAGAGCTTGTTGAGCAGTATTCATTTTCCTGTTACTGTGGTCAAAGACCGAAGCTCTCACAGAGAAAGACCTTTGGGGCATGTGCACATTGTTTTGAGCTCTGTTTCTGTCTCTGAAATCAGCTTTGGCAGAATATATGCCCATAGGAGTGGAACTTCCAAGGGAAAGTATGACATGATTAGCTTATTTTTCTCAGACATCACTATTATGAAGAAACATGAACTTGGAAGAAACCCCGGGGGAGGGCAGGAAGAGGCCATTACCTGTCAGGCCTTTATACTCAAAGTTAATCCCACTGAGGACGGTCGTCTCCATGTTTGCAGGCAGCGTGTTCCACCATTTGTATTCATATCCCAGGACAGGTTCCGTTCCAGCTGGGCAGTGGGTACAATCTGGGGAAACCACAAGACTCATTCTTCGGCGGGAAGGCTACAAGCACACTACCTGAAGCTACTGCCCACACACAAGTGGCAGCCAAAGGAGAAAGGCTGCCGGGTGTTATTGTGTACGGTTACGTCCAACTGACTCCAAAACATCCAACGAGCTCAAGAGGTAAATCCTGACTCTTCATTCTAATATTCCAAACATCTTCCTTGATGACCAAAATTCTCACTGCAAAACTTAGATGCATCTTCTACTCTGGCCCATGTAGTCCACATTATTGTCACACTGTTATTAAACACAGTATGTATAATCCCAGCACTCGGGAGGCTGAGGTAGGAGGAGCATTGTGAGTTCGAGGCCCGCTTGGGCTACAATGCAAGTGCAAGGCTGGTCTGAGCTACGTAGTGCGACCCTGTCTCAAAAAACTAGGGCCTGGAGTTTGGCTCAGTGGCGTAAGCGCCTGTCTGGTAGGTGTGAGGCTGTGAGTTCAACCCCTGGTGCCGCAAAAACAAAAAACAAAAAAACCCCAAAAAAACCCACAATATGTATACTTATCTCCCAGCTCCTTTTTTGCAGCATGGCTTATAGGCTCTGATTATGTCAAGCTGGTCACCTCGGCCCCACCCCCAAACCTTCTAGTTGGCATCTCTGCCACATACCAGAAGGCTCTGTTGTGAGGAGTCAGTCCTTTCAGGCCCAAGTCACATTTGCAAATGCAGTGAAGAGGACCCTGACCAACAGCCAGGGTTGGCCCTGACCTCTCTCTTCTCCTGAACTTGGTCCCAGAGGTGGCTCACTCTCTACTGCCTCCCTTGGAAGGATAGACTCTGTGTTCAGCTACTACGCTGTGTCCACACAACCCACCCATATGGTGGATATGAGGATCGATGCGACGTGGGCAACAGGGCAGAAGGAATTTACCAGAGCCATTGGAGTAAGTGCCGTAAGGGCAGGGCTCGCAGGTGCTGTTGCTGGTTTTGAAGAAGCCTGGGTTGCAGGGTGGGCAGAGGGTCTTTACATCAGAGGCAGGGAGCTTCACTGCCCCCTCAGCATCCTCGTCACAGATTTTTGGCTGGGCCCATTTGTACATGAGCTGCGTCTGCAGAAACAGATTAAGCACAGTCCAGCATACACAGAATTTAGCACATATTTAGGACCCCAACTTGTGAATGTGAGGATGAGGGTGAGCAGGAGGGATCCTGGGACATGATGAGATCTCCACCAGGTGGCCGACTTTTTCTGGTCACTGATGTCTCCCAAGCATCTAGGCCAGCACCTGACACACACTTGTGCTTAGTAACTGCTGAATACTAACTGGCTAAGGAAGGATGTATCTAATGCAAATTTTGTGACAGAGGGAATGGGGGACTAGTTGTCTTCAGAAAAAGCTGATTCCATTGTGGAATTTTACGGTACAAAGGTCACTGGGAAAGCAGCTAGGGAAAACTCCAGAACACAAAGCAGCATTAAGTAGAGGGATTTGTACAATCCTTAGGGAAAGACAGGAGACTGAGATGTTCTAGTTTTTCAATTCTTTGCTTTTTCATTTAATGAATACACATTTACAGGAAGTCCAAAACATCTATGTGCCAAAGCTGGTATCTCCATGAGGAATGAAACATGGCTCCCGTCCTTTAGGAACAAACGATACGGGGAGAGCAACAACACATAATGACAATCCAGGTGGGGGAAAGGACAAGAGGAAGAGTCAGTCATCAGGTGGGTGGACAAAGAGGCCATGTTCTGACATCCACTAGAGTATCTCTTGTCTTTTTCTAAAAGCACGATGTGCGGAAGGAAGGATGACCTGCAGGAGACCCGTGTGTGTGTGTGTGTGTGTGTGTGTGTGTGTGTGTGTGTGTGAGCTCTGCTCTTCCCATACAGGCCTCAGATTAGTCAGACCAAAAAAAGGTACCCTGAGGGTTGGCACTGAAGGGATGATAAAAATGATCTGTGCTGCACACCATTCATGTCAGGTAGATTAAGGCCTCTGTCCCTTTTATTCAGGATAAGAAGTGACAAAGTCCTGAGGAGAGTTGCTGCCTTCATTGGCGGTGAGTCCTGGGCCTCCTCCTCATTGTGCACAGCAGCCAATGGTCAGGCCCCAGGCTTTCATCCTAACCTTCCCGTTCCCTGCCTGTCTCCTGTGAGTTTTGGGGCGAGGAGAAAAGACTGATTTGTGCCACCTGTTGGAGCAACATATTTAGTGGCCCCAAAGGATTGGTTATTTTGGTCCTTGAGAAACCATAAAGCACGGCAAAGGTCACAGCGGCAATCACAGCAACCACCTTGACGTTATGTTCCTTGATTCTGAAATACAGATTTGAGAACATGAGCTGGGTGTGGTGACTCATGGTTGTAATCCCAGCTCTTGGCAATCTGAGGCAGGAGGATCGCTGTGAGTTTAAGGCCTGCCTGGGCCACATAGTGAGTTCAAGGCCAGCTTAAAATACACAATAAGACTAAGACCCTGGAATACATAGTGAAACTCTGTCTTTAAAAACCAAAGAGAGAGGAAGAGAAAGATCAGCAGGCTGAGCAGACGGAGTGTGGGTGTGAGCACGTGGAGCAGACTCGCCGGATGCACACTCACGTGTACCCGCAAAGCATGTGCCTCTGTGCTGCTCCCTGTGCTGCGCTTGGGGTGTGCTGTACTGGGAACAGGGCCTTGGCCTGACCGGGGGTTCTAGGGACCCCAGTGGGGGTCAGGCAAGGATAGTGCCCAGGCTCACGGCAACACAGCACCCTGCAGATGTGAAAGACCATGACCTGAGTCCAGGAGAGGAGAGAATGAGGCAGAAGGAAAAAAAGACAGCCACAGTCAGTTATGCATTATCCTTAGTGGAGAAAAGGACAGAATTAATTATCCCAGTGTATTAGTGAGTCCACTGATTCCAAGAAAGTGAAAATAATTTTTCCAAGTTCATACGGAACACCCGAAGCTCCGGAACTAAGTCTAAGGTCCCTCTGACAAAGCAGACATTCTCTCCTGGCTTCTGGGGAAGGGTGCAGTGCTCCACATATCGGGGAGGAGGGTGGTGGAAAGACATGACTGTCAAAAAAAGAACTACCACTAAGGACTAGACTTTATCTCATACTTAACCGGTAAAGGGACAATTCAGCCAGCTGTGCAGCTGGCAAACACTCGTGCACCTTAATAGCCAAGCATTAGGCTCAGTGCAAACCGCTGAATTCCAGTTCCCAGTTCTATCCCCTGGAAGAGCTCTGTTTTAGGGATACAGACAGTCCACCCCGGAGCGTCCAGTCTCCCTCATTCCTCCATGCACACCCTCATGCCTATCCCTCCTCACTGCCGCTAGTCCAAGCTGCCTCCTCCACACTGCTGTGCCCGCTGCCTGGAACACCCCACAGCTCCTTCTACATCTCACTCAGCTCTGCTCAGCCAGTCTCAGAGAGGCCATCCCCACCTTTCTGAAATAGCATCCCCACTCTGTCATTCTGTTTCCTAGTTCTGTTTTATTTGTTTTTTCCTGCCATTCATTACCATTTGATATAGTATACCAATCTGTGGTCTCTCTGTTGTGTCCTTCTCCACCAAGAATTAAGCTCCTTAAGAACTAGATGTTCCCTTGGTTTTGCTAATTGATGTGTACCTAGAGTTTAACACAGTGTCCTAGCATGTAGTAGCTGTTCAGTAAATATTTGTTGACTGTTGAAATGAACAAACAGCCTCTTCCAAGAAGCCTTCTGTGACCCCCTCATGCTGAGTTACCATCTTCTGGGCTCCCCTAACCCACATGCACCCTCCTGACTGCCTTATCTGGTCCCACTTTCTTCTCTCTTCAGCCTCCCATGCAGGACCATGAGCTCCGTGAGAGGAGGAGACCTGGCATCTTGGCCACCTCTAGCTCCCCAGCCTGGCACGTCAGTCAGCACAGAAGTGACAACCAGATCACAAAGGAAAGTCCTTTCCTGAGCCAGAAGGCTTGGGGGGAAAGAGAAATGATGGAAACTGAACCAGTCAGGCCATTCTCCAGTGAGCTGAAAGTGGGAATCTGCACCTCTCTGCTAGGTGCAGCAGCAGTGCCGAGGACGCAGCTCGAGAAGCTCTGGGAGGAAATGTGTGAGTGTGGACAGCCAGGAATCACCCAGAGGGGCTGAACAAATGGAAGAAACCATGCAAAAGAAAAAGAAATGGTTTTGGAAACATAGCATAATTGAAAGCGCAGGGAAACAAATGAGGCAAGCCAGTTTCTGATCTGAAATCCCTCTTGGCCCCCTGATTAGCCTTGGGGTCACCGCTCAGGTCTGCAGGGTCTTGCGGCATCACTGGCCACTAGCATGCCAAAAAGTGGGATAGGCACGGAGCAGGAGACAGTCTACCTGGGCAAAGGGGCTCTGAGACCTTGGTACCCACCTCTCCGTTGGCATCACAGGCCGTGTGTGTGTAGAAATAATCTTTGTCTGTGCAAGCTGGGCGCATTTTGCAAGAGGAGGATCCTTTTTCTAAATGACCAAAGCAAGAAATGATATTTGAGGTTACATTTAAAAAGCAGTTGCTCATGATCCTGGAACTCTCAAGTCCCTGGGATGTTGCAGAAAGTAGAAAACCCTGCACGTCCACCCTTCCCTTTGCTTCAGTGAGGTCTTTTCCTGTTCCCCGCCTGCTGCTCAGCTACCCGCCTGCACCTCCTCCCAGTGCTGATGAGAGTCTGCTGGCTCTGCACCGTGTGGAGGGGTGCAGCTGGACATGACATCTTTCAAGTTCATCACCACCGACCCTTGATCCCTAAAACCTGCCATCATCTGGGTGCCTGAGCAACTCCACCTTGGGTGGTTTTCCTACTCCTGAGGGTTGAACTAAAACATAGTAAAGCTTAGGTTGTAATTTCCTTGGACTCCCCTTAAGACAAGGTTTTTCCATGAATGCTGCCTTTAGTCCTTGATGTGTACCTGATGAGCAATGCTAAGTATCAGTTTTACCCTGCTCTGTGTGTCCTCATTAGGTCTGTTAGTTCTTCCTCAACCCTATGAACAAATGGGAAACAGCAACTATTTCAGCGAATTTCTTTTTAAAGCAATGGATTTCACCTCTTTGGAACTGAGAAAACTTTTTAAAAATTTGAATAAAAAGAGAGAGAGAGTGAGAGAGAGAGAAAGAAAGAGAGAGAGAGAAAGAGTTATTTTTTCTACCCCCAAAAATATGCGTAACTCATGGAAATAAAAATTTTAATTTTTTTCCTAGGGAATTTGCTTTCTCCAGAATGAAAACAACTGCTTTTTAATTTTATTTTACATGCATTCTTCTTAACTGAAGGATTACTCAACAGACTTTAAATACATAAAATACATTAACTTTATTTTATTTTATTTTTTTTAAAACAGGGTCTTGCTATGTAGCTCAGGCTGGCCTCAAACTCATGGCAAGCCTCCTGCCTCGGCCTCCCGTGTGTTGGGATTACAGGCATGCACCACCATGCCTGGATAAATGCACTAATTTTAAGTGTGCATTTTACTACATATGTATCTTTTTAAAAATATATGAATCTGTCAGTTTACTGAAGTAAAACTTTTACAGCAGTAAAACTATCACCCTCATCAAGATACTGAACATTGATTTTAAAAATGAATGTTATGTTATTTACCACATAAAATTTCTTAAATGTGTAATATGTTGTAATATTCTTATTTCTGCCTTTAAAAAGTTGCTCTCGATTTCTTTGATCTAAAGAGTTTCTATTACTTTTTTTTTTTTTGTGGCACCGGGGATTGAACTCACACCTTGCACTTGCCAGGGCAGGCGCTTAAGCCACTGAGCCAAACTCCCAGCCCTGGTCTTTTGAGGCAGGGTCGCACTATGTAGCTCAGGCCGGGCTTGCACTCATGTTGTAGCCCAAGCTGGCCTCGAACTCACAACGCTCCGCTTACCTCAGCCTCCCGAGTGCTGGGATTAAAGGCGTGAGCCACCATGCCTGGCTTCTATTACTTTTAAACCCATTTAACCTCTGTTTTACACAAATGTAGACATCTCAAATCAGAGATGGATTTTTGACTAAATTTGGAATTTAACCAGTTTATGAGTGTGATAATTCACCACTACCTCTGTCTATCCTTTTGTGTTATTTGAATGCTTCTTTGCTGTTTTTCTTTTGCTAATTTTTATGGATTTTTAAAAATTTCTTTTCAGTTTCAAAGCTTGGAATGTATATATTATATTTCTGTCCTCAACTCAATGACAAGTTGACTTATATGAACTACCATCTGAGGCAGTAACTACCATTTTTCCCAATTCAGTTTATCAAACAACATTTAATCCACTCCTTTCAAAGGAGTGCTTCAGAAATTTTCTTTTTACACAATCAGTATTAACATTATGAACAAACATTCTAGTTTTCTTCTTTTGTAATTAAATGCAAGGGAAATAAAACTGTACCATTTTCCATTTGGTTAGATTAACATTCAGACTGTCTTTATAGTACTTGTCCTGTCCACAGTGACAAGACACTTTTATTTTAAATACATTTGGCTTAACAACCTGCATCTTTATCTATGATACTATGTGACAAAAATAAAAAAAAATACTATGTGGCAATAAAAAAAATTTATTTGCCCAATACATAGAATATTTGGCATGCTCTTTGACAGCTAAAAACTACATAAACTGAAAACTTTAGACCTAGTTTAAAAATCTATTTTCACATTTAGTTTTATTACCCTATCTGTAACAATTTTAGACTTGGTACTTTTTAACTAGTTTTAATGCTTACCATCAAATCTTGCATACAATTGTCTCCTTGCTCTTTAGTTATTTTTAATTCATGTTCTCAGTTAAAAACAACTGCTTTACACAGTGCACATTACAATACTGCTACTGCTACTACCACTGCTTCTAACGTGTACTTCATCCACTGTAAGCAAATATTTGGCAATGATGGGATCTTTTCCATTCCTATGTTATGGTGTATTGAAACGAGATTTTAATCTAGACAGGGCTAGGTTTGGATTTTGCTTCATCATTAATGGCTGTGTCACTTTAGGCAAGTTACTTAACCACTCTGAGCTTTGGTTCTCTCATCCACGGAGCAAGAACAATATTATTTACCTTGGAGCCACCACATGCCTGGCATATCGTAAGTGGATATTCACTAAATGGCAGTAACTTACCACCTGCACGTTTGTAAATTATTTTTGTTTTGAAACTGTCACAAGAGATGTAATAAGGATTAAAAATCTCTTTCCCTTCCTTTCAGTGAAGGGCTGATTTCTCAACTGATCCCTGCCTTTTCCCAAATGACTTCCTTGATCAGAGAATCTCGTCATTACAGTCTTGCTGGCCTGTGCCAGGGAGTTTCCTCAGCTGTACATTTCCCCATTTCTTCTGTCTGCATCTTGTCAGGCTGGGCAAGAGGGAACTACTAGCTGAGAAACAGCTGGAGTCTTCCCAGCTATTTATCTGATTAACAAGCAAAAGGCCCAGTTCAGCACAGAGGGATCCAGGGGCTCTTGCTTTTGACTGACTTGGCCAGAAGAGACCAGGGAGGAGACCCTGAACACCTGCCAATTCCCAGGACCTTGGGTACTGAATCTAGCAAAGTACAAGGTGTGTGTTAGAAAATGCATTCTGCACAAAGACTTTTCTCTTCTTGTCAAATATTTGCTCAACCTGACAGATTGTAGCAAAAATGGTCCAGCTGTTTACACACTGACCACTGCTAAAATGGTTTTAGTAAATGATTAACCTAAAGGATAAGACAGGCCTGGCCTCACTTTGCTAGCTCAGCTTCACCATAGTATTTATCAAGGGCACTGGTCAAGTTGGAAGATTAGCCTCCATGTTTGGTTGGTGGAGGGATTAAAAAGGAATTTGAGTACAGTGGCCTAATGCTGGGAAAACTGTAAGAAGAGGAAGTTGATCTCAGGGAGCCTCAACTCCTCTCTCTGGATCTTCTTCCTCCTTTCAATATCCTCTCCCCACACCTAGGTGTACATAGTTCTCATTAAGACTCCTTTTATCAAAAGAAAATATTTATGAGCCTAATGAACACAAGGCCCAGCTCAGATACCAGTTCAGATTCTTGGCAAACCCTTTACCTTTTTTCTGAACTTTATTCATTTGTAAATGGGAAAATCACACCTACACTCTATAAAGTTCTATACAAGTGACCTCTCATTACTGTGGTCTATAACAAGAGTATTTTCATATTAAAAGAAGAGTATTCAGACAGACCTTAAGCGCAATGAATCAATAAAATTAGTGCTTACTACATGCCAGGCCCCTAAATTCTTTACCTCTATTAATCAATCCTCATGATAACACTGTGAAGTATATATGATTATTGTCATTCCCATTTTAGAAATAAAGAGACTGATTTACAATCACTTCTTAGCTTTTCAACTAAGATCAAATATAGAAACTTGGGCACAGGTAACATGCTCAAAGCGTCCCAGCTATTAATTCGTAGAACTGGGATCTGAACCCAGTAACTTAGTTCTGGAGTCCACACTCTTAAACTCCATGGTATCCTAACAGCACAAAAGAATTATTCCTAATGATCAAATGTTAGGTATCAATGAAGAAAGTTTTTCATCAAACTTTTGTCCTTAACATTTCCACTGTGAGTTCTCCAGTCTTCAGCCTGCTAACCCTTCTTTTGTTTCCATCCTGGGCCCCAGCAATGGTGCCTGCTGCAAAAGCTCCCAACTCTGGCTTCAGTCTCTAGCCCCCTCTCTTCCTCCACAGAGCAGCCAGAGTGGCCTTCTAAAGCACGAGTCAGGTCATGTCACTCCTCAGCTCAAAATGCTTTAACGTCTCTGCAGGATCAAATACCAATTTCTAAAGAGAATTTCTATTGGCAGGTAATAATTGTACATATTATGAGTACAGTGCAATGTTTCAATGCATATACAGCATGTCCTGATCAAATCAGGGTAGTCAGCATTTCCATCTCCCTGTCACTTCTTTGTGTTTGGGGCCTTAAAGCTCTTTTCTTCTAGGTTATTCATTAAAAGATATAATAGGTTAATGTATGTAGTAGATTATATGTCATAGGTCATACTAGGTTAATAGTCACCCCACTGTGCTATGGAACACAACATATTTCTATTTGTACGTTGGTACCTGTTGTCCAACTTTCTCTTCTCCCTTCTCTCTCTTGCCTTTCCCAACCTCTAGTAGTCACTTCTCTTCATTAAAATTGACTTAGTTGTTTTTTGTGAATCTCATTTTTTCTAGGAAAAGTACAGAAGGGCTGCTTCATACTCTGCCCCCTGGTTACCTTTCAGCCTTGAATGCTACATCTCTCCTTCCTAACCTCTAGCCTTGAGCTTCTGGCCTGGGCTTACACTTTCCCTATCCCAAACATCCTGTTCCCATTAAATTACCACCGCATCTTTCAAAATTCAGCTCATCTATTTTTTTTTTAAAGACAGGGTCTCATTGTATAGTCCAAGCTATAGCTCAGGCTGGCCTGGAATTTGCAATCCTTCTGACTCGGACAGTTAAGTCCTGGGATTACAGGTGTGTACCATCATGAATGCTCAGCTCAGCTCATATTACAAGAATTTAGCTAGTGAAGTCTCTCCTCCTATCCCAGAGAGAATTAACGACTTTTTTTCCCTTTTTTTCCTCCACTGTACATGATACCCAGCACTACTATCCCAACCACATTGCACCATGGAAAGTACTGCACCTAATTGCCTTTATCACAGGGTTTTCATCAGAAGCTGGAGGGTAGCCACAAGCTCTAACCATAACTCCAAGTCCAGCCCTGGCACACACTCAGAATGTATTTGTACGTGGATGGGTCTTCCACCACACATGTACTTCCACCATAGGCACTAATCTGACTCTGCAGTTTTCTCAGCCTTCCATCTTTTCCCCAGCAGCCTTTAGAAGAGTTAGGTCTCAAAGAAATATGACTCTCTGAATTCCAAGCTGGTGAGTCATACCAAAAACTCATTACCATGTCTTCCTAACAGAAACTCACTACTCAGTCAAAAGGGTTGTTTAAGAAACTGATGACAGAAGAATATAATTCAAGAAATCAGACTACCAACCTAACACTTTACAACAACTCTCTGGCTAAAATTCAGTTTACAAAGAGATGATCAGATCACTCCTAGGCAATTTTGCCAGAAGCACCCTGCCATTCAAACTCTTGCACAACTGTTGAGCTGAAAAAGGAGCCGAGATGGACTAACAAAGGCCACCATTGACAGAGGCAGAGCACAAAGGGAAACTAGAAATTCAAGTGGAAAAACAGGAATTTAGACTTAGAGATTAAAAACTTCCTCCAAGATCTACACTTTCTTGCTCTGGCTGAAAACTACACTCATTATTTGGCAAGATCTGTGTAGATAAATAGGTCTTTTGTTTTAGGAGTGGTGTAGAAATTAAGCAATTCACAGGTCATAGCTGGTCTTGGCTAAGCAAACAACACCTGTGTGGAGTGTGGGTGTCTCTGTGGGGACATGGGGTCTACTCGAGAGATGGTTTTGTGCTGGGTTTTATATAGTTCTATGTAAAAAACAAAAATAGAAGGGTGATCAGTGTTTCAAAGGACAAAGAGAAAAACTCTTCCTTCCTTATGTGTTCCAAACCCACCATGGAGACTGCACCTTGTGCCAATCACTGACTGTTGACAGAGGGCCCTCTGGTGGCACTGCCCACCTTACCCCAGAGCCTTGATGTCTCCTGACACCTCTTCAAACCATAGGTCTTGTTTCTTAAATTAGAATGTTTTAGGAAGCTACTGTGTCTAGGATTGGATAAATAGGCTGCTTCCAAATGGCCCCTGGAAGTGGCATTCCCTTAGAGTAGTGGGTTTCAAATTGTGTTCCAAGAAAACCCTGGGTTTTTCAGAAATGCCTGCTCTGGAGCCCAGGGTGTTGGTACATTCCTATAGCCCCAGCTTCCCCATGCCCCCACACTGTGGATGGAACCCAGGGACTTTGCACTCAGCTATATTCCCAGATCTTTTATATTTTTTTAAACTTTTGAGACAAGGTCTCACTAATTACTAAGTTGACCGGGCTGGGCTCAAACTTGCTTGAGACGTTTCTGCCTCAGTTCCCCAAAGTGCTGGGATTACAAGTGTGTGCCACCATGCCTAGCAGTCCCAGGTATTTAGGAGGCTAAGGTGGAAGAGTATATATATATATATATATATATACGTATATATTTTTTTTTGTGACTTTCATTTTTGGTCTTTGCTATCTAAATGGTTATATTGTTAGCCTGATTTAATCATTCCACAAAATGTACATACAGTATATTGAAACATTATGCCTCATAAATGTACTATTATTTGTCATTTAAAAATAAAATAAAACCTTAATGTTTGCGCTCATCAATGCAGCCTCAGTTTTTAAAAATAACTTATATAATAATTGTTATTGCTGGGTGTGGTGGTGTTTACCTATAATTCCAGCACTTGGGAGGCTGAGGCAGGTGGATTGATGGGAGTTTGAGGTAATCCTGGGCTACACAGTGAGTTCAAGATCAGCCTAAACTATAGTGAGACACTGTCTCAAAAGAAAAAAAAAGCTGTTATAAATTAAAATATATGCATTTATCTTTTATATTTATTGACTATAATTATAACTGTATAGGTTTTAATTAAATAAAACAGATTTTACTACTTGGGAAAAAAAAGATTGCAAAACCTTTCCCTATTTTTTCTAATCCTTCTAACTCTGAGATGTTTTCCTTCTTGTCATGGCACTTTTTGCCATCTAGTATAACATACTATATAATTTATTATGTATAAGTCATTTATTCTTATTAATTGTCTGTTTTCCCTCCACTAGAATGTAAATTTCAAGAACACAAGGACTTTTGGCCAATATATACTAAGTACCTAGAATAGGGTCTGGAAGATAGAAGAGGCTCAACAAATATATATTGATTTATTTCTGGAGCAATTGGTACATATGGATTGGCAAGGGTCTTTCAGCATGCACAAAGGAAGGGTTTATGATTTATAATTTTCTGTTTGGCCAGAAGGATGGCTCTACCTCCTAACTTCTTCCTGTGTGTTGTCACCCTCCACCCCAATCCTTCCCCCCACCAAACATCACCTGAATATTTGTCAGAGTCACAAGGGTGGCAAGAAGTTTCTCCCTTATTTGAGTAAGAGTTGGCAGGGCAAAGTTTGCAGAAAGAGGAGCCCTGCTTTGCTGCATATGTGCCTGGTTTGCAGGGGAAGCATTCAGAAGTGTAGGCCACTCCTAAGGAAGAACATGTAGAAAAGCAAGGATTGAACCTGGATGCAGAGGCCCTGGGGACTGACTGCCACCCTCCCTGCAATGTCAAAAGGTCAGGAACTCAGCAAAAGACCCCAAATTCCAACCCTGTCCTTGGTACCTGTGATGGCGATGTTTCTCACCAGCACAGGGTTGGAAACTTTGGACCACACTGAGAAGGCTGTGGTTCTCCAGTAGAGGACATTATTGCCTTGATTTAGCTCAACCTGAAAAATGACAAAAAGGCATTAGTTCATGGCAGAGCCAGGCATTGCTAACCTGCCAGTTTAACCTCTTACCGAACAGACACTGCCTGTCTGACCGTCTCCCTCCTCTCTTCCTTGTCTCTTTGCCCTTCTCAGCTTAGCTCAGCTCCTCTCTGTGAGCCTCCCTTAAAGCCCCCTTGAACCCTCTCCCACTGTTTTTAGCATTGCAGATTCCATGAATATTTCTTATATTGAGACCAATAAAGGGACATGAAGTAACTGGTAG
The DNA here is from genome assembly GCA_004363535.1 of Dasyprocta punctata. Lineage (NCBI taxonomy): Eukaryota > Metazoa > Chordata > Mammalia > Rodentia > Dasyproctidae > Dasyprocta > Dasyprocta punctata. Next base: position 46,339 of record RJWM01009995.1, on the reverse strand, counting down.
TAGGGTGCCTGGTGTCCCCTCATTCTCCAGAAAGCTTTGCCTTAAAGTTGGAAAGCTGCTGGTGCTTGGGGTGAAGCTTAAGAGTAAGAAAGCCAGCCTACACCCATCTTCCATCAATCAAGAAGACAGGAGCCAGCACTCTCTCATCTTCTCAGACTGCTGCCCGCTAGGAAAATAGGAGCAGGAAGCTCAGAGTGAAAGTCATCCTTGAGGAGAGGCCCCTGGCCCTTCTCTGGGGCCTCCGGGGAAGGCTGGTGTGACACTCACACTATGGAATTCCCATCCTTTCTCCGTGGTTTTCATCCATCTGGAGTCATCCACATTGGGCTGACACTGATCATTCTGGACCTAAGGCAGCAGGAGTTTGAGGAAATAAGGAAGGAATTAAGGGCTTTACTTTATTTTATTTTATTGAATTTTTTTTTTAAATTAAGGGCTTTACTCCTTGCCGTCCATGCTGCACAGCCCTACAGAGGGCTCTTCTTATGGGAAGAGAGTTGTCAATATCCTCTGACCCAGGACACATGAGCCTTGAGGTAGGGACACACACACACACACACACACACACACACGAAATATCTCAGCATGTGCATCGAAGAAGTAATTTGCAACTTAGACATTTATATGCTCTTTTCATGTCTGAGCAGGGAGAAATACTTAGAAATTTCACAGATTCCATCCCCTGCCCTCTAGGGTCCTTTTGCTTTTGCCTTTCCCCTGCCTCCTGAGGCCTCAGCTCATTTGCCCACAGTTCTCTCCAGAGGAAAAAACTGCAATTTTCCAAGCAGGACCACACTTGTAGTTGATTCCTGCAAATGAATCTAAATCTCAGAAGGCCTTTATTCTCCTTCCTCCCGCTTGGCCAGGACTTACAAAAAACTCAAAGATGATACTGGAGTCTGGGTAGTAGTACTCAAAATTCACGGTGCCAGACTGCTTAAGGCTGACGGCATACATCAGTGTGGCTGTGCACTCATCCGTGTTAGAGGCGATGTAGTCACCCCGGGGAACCCACTTGGACCTGTGAGGGAACAGGAAGGAGCTTCACCTTCAGGAGCACAGCGCACCAGACTTTGGGCAGCTCTCACGGTCTGCTGGGTGCCTGGGGATTCCAGACTCGTGCTTCATAAACCGAAGCCTGGAACTGAAAGTGCTCAGTGAGGAGTGACAAAAGGAGCTTTGAGGCAGATCAGGGATCCTAGCATACAGGCAACAAGAGGAAAATAGACAGGTTACCTCCGCATTACGTAGAACCACCCCACAGGTAGATGGCAGGTGAAGTAGGAGGTGGGAAACACTTATTGGTTGCTTCAGGTATAGAATTACAAGTTTTGTATTCATGATTCATTTTCACCAATACAGGAAGAGCTACTTTTTCCACTTAATACAAGATGAAACTGAGGCTCAGAGAGTGCCTTTCTCACTATCATGAAGCCATCAAGTGGCAGGGCTGGGATTCAAAACCATGTCTGCCTAACTCCAAAGCAGTCAGAGTGAGTCAGCAGACACAGATATTCTTCAGAACTCAGAAGTCCATCCAGTGAGGTTCACCTGTTTGTCTGGAGCTGTCGACTTTAAGGTGCGTCCAGCCCGCCACCTCCAGTCCTCTCCAGGCTGTGACTGGAGACATCCTCTGGAAGGAAAATATGACCACACAACTCTCCTGCTGAAAACCCCCTGACTAACTCGCTGCCACCTTAGGACAGGGTACAGATTCGTGGCCCACTCTTTATAATCCAGTCCTAAGGAATTTCTCTCAATTCCTTTCTAAACTTTCTTTCATGAGCTTGCTCTCTTTCTGAAATAAAATTCCTCCTTTTCCCTCAGTTTAATTCTTTCCCCTGTCTTTGCATAAATACCACTTAATCTAAGAAGTCTTCCTTGATTCTATCTGCTTTTGCTATGGGTGCCCTTAGCTTTCTCTGTTTCCCTTCTATAATCCCATTCTGCTTTATTTTTAATGTTATAAACTACTATCATTACATCATACAAAGCTATAATGAACATGCCTGTTCCCTTCACCCTGCGAAAGTAATACAGTGCAAACCAGGTGATGTGGTACATGCCTATAATCCCATGTACTTGTGAAGCCAAGGCAGGAGGATCACCATGTTTGAGGCCAGCCTGAATAATTTAACAAGACCCTGTCTCAAAATAAGACGTTCTGGGGACATAGCTCAGTTCACCCTAGATTCAATCTCAGGTACTAAAAATAAAAAATACAGCACAGCAGAAACACTTTTACAGCCCCTGGCTAATCTCACCCCTTTTCCTCTAACGAAGCTGTTCCCCACTGCCAAGGGACAACTTTCTTAAATCTGGTGTTTAGCATCCTTCATGAAGTTCTTGAAACATACTAAATGATAGTGCTTTGTATGTTTTTAAATTATTTATTCATTTGTTTTTTGAGACAAGGTGTTACTCTGTAGTTCAGGCTGAACCTGAATTCACTATATAACCTGGAGGGCCTTGAACTCCCAGCAATCCTCCTGCCTCAGCTTCCTGAGTCCCAGGACTATAGGCATGCACCACCAGGCCTGACTTTGTTTTTCAAATTTATGCAAATGACATCATACTTATATGTTATAAAACTTACTATTTTTGAGGGGAAGTCTTCAGTATATGGTTGTAGGATTTATCCATCTTCACATGATACAACTTTTCTCTCTGTCTTTTTTTTTTTGATGGTGGTGTGGTGGTGCTGGGGATCACACTCTGGGTTTTGTACATGCTAAGCATGCACTCAACCACTGAGTGACATGCCCTGTCCTTCCTTTCATTTCTACTACTGCATAATACCCCTTTTATGGCTCTACCATATTTATTTATTTATTTGTCACTGACGAGCATGTAAATTGTTTCTGTTTTTTGCTATTGTGCACACTCTGTTATGGATGTTCTAGCTTTCGTATCCTTGTGCCTGCTGAGAAATGTCTGGCAGCTGAGCTGCTGGCCCAGAAGTATGTGAATCTCCAACTTTGCCAGGTTCTGCTCCTTGTTGCCCAAAGAGGTTATATCAATTTACAGTTGCCGGCAGGTTCCTATTGCTGTACATCTCTCCAGATTTGGAAATGTCCAACTTTAAAATTGTTGCCTATATGAAGTGGCTGGAAATGAGTGTCTAATTGAGTTTTAAATCTTATTTCCTGGATTACTAGCGAAGTTGAGGATCTTTCGTGAAGCTGTTTGCCATCTGGGTTTCCTCTTCTGACCATACTTTGTTTGAATTCCTCCTCAGTTGTCTGTCCTCCTGCCTGCCCTAGAGGCGGTGAGGGCAGAGACCTCAGTATTACATTCAAAACTGAAATATAAACTGAGCTCATTCAAAACATCCCCGCTAATCTAATGGCATCGATTTTCCTTGTTGAAAGAGATATTTAATGCTGATGTATTCCACAGCACCAGTTATAAATAACTCCTGAAGTTTAATGAATAATTAAAAGGGTTCCATAAGTGGGTTCCATTTGCAAAACACATCACAATTCTGATTTCTGTCAGAGTTGACTCTGGCAAAGACATTTCACATTCCATATAGCATGTTTTGGTTGATTTCTACTGCCAGAGGCATTGATCTAAATTCTTTACATGATCATGTTGATCCTTAACGCATCTTTAAAAAGAGCATTTTCCTCATTTTTTAAGATGAGGAAACTGAGAACAGAGAGGATTGGGAAACTTGCCACAGGTCATTCAGCAGTGATCTGCATTATTTTTAATTTTAAACACTTATGACTTTTTAATATCTGGATCACAGTCTTGTTTCATAGACACAGTATTTAGTCTCCTACTCTTTCTTACCTGCTAATATTCAACAGAGACCTGAGGGGTAAAGAGGGATCATCTAGGAAATGGATGGAGGGAAGCTGTTCAAAGACCCTGGGGAGTGAGGGAATCAGGCAGCTAGTGTGGTTGCAGCAGGGCAGGCAAAAAGGAAGGCAGAGGGCAGAGGGCAGAGGGCAGAGGCCAAAGGGCAGAAGGCAGGCTTGCAGGCTGTGGGAAGGTGCTGCATCTTATCCCAAGAGCAATGGGTACACAGAACCCAGGGTCTTGAATAGGAAAGTACTGTGAGTAGTTTTCTGAAAATCAATCTGGCTTTGGGGTGGGTGTGGGCTGGAGGAGGCAGGGAGTGGAAGCAGGAAACCAGCTGGGAGGTCTTGAGGCAAAGCAGGCGGGAAGTGATGCTGGCGTGGGTCAGGCCAGAGGCAGTGAGGCTGGAGCAGAGCTGGCTGGGGTCAGGCTGGAGGCACTGGGGTTGGATTCAGGTTGAACTGGAAAACCAGACATTTGGGCTCTTGGTACCAGCTCAACTATTGCCTTTTAGAATTTTTCCAGGTGTCCATTTTCTCTCCATTTCTACAGAGGAGAAACATCTCTCCCACCTTCCCCAAGATGTCGTTGGATGCATTAACATACAAGCTCTGAGCCAGCCTGTACTGGGGAAGCACAGTCTGCTATTAACAGGCCCACATCCTGCCTCACTGACACATAATGGTTTCTGGGCTCTCAGTACAGCCTCTGGAGAGAGGTGAAACCTTTCCTTTGCACGAGTAAGAATTGATTGAGTGAGCCAGTTCTGCATCATATCCAGGGTCAAATGATATCCGTTATTAGTACTCAAATGGGGGCTGTCTTAACCCACACATTTCCTCTCCTCTGGCTTGCACCATCTCTAGCTTTAACACAAGAATGAATATAACACATAAATTGAATTCTAGAAAAGCATTATCATTGGATTATTGAGTGTCTGCTACATGGCTCGGACATTGGTACTTCCAGGAGATTTTAACAGGAATGGGAAAATTGCTCCGAGTTTTAGAAGTCCAGGTGTAGTAAAATTCTTGAGTCTTGTTTGTTTGCTTGTTTGTTTGTTTTGGGACTGGGTCTCACTCTCTATGCAGTTCAAATTGGCCTTGAACTCACTAAGTAGCCCAGGCTGGCCTCACACTCACAGTGATCGGCCTGCCTCAGACACCGGAGTACTGGGATTACAGGCATGCACCACCATGTCCAATTTCTTCAATTTTTAAAAAATCCATTTGCTTTCTTTTTCTTTCTTCCTATGCTCATTGACAATATTCAACAACAACAACAAAATAAACATACATAATGTTATTTGCACAGTTTCCCACATTGCCTTGCACATAATGTTATTTGAAGGTGGCCATATGGGGAATTGAAAACTTGGGACTCGGTTTGAATTCCAGTTTCACTAGTTGCAAACTAGGTAATAAAGGCAGATGGCTTAACCTTGCGGAGCCTCCAGTTTCTCCTCTTTGTAATGGGAACCACAATACCTACTTCATAGGATTCTTGCATAAATTATAGAAAATAATATATGTAAAGTTTTCAGTGTAGTGCTGGGGACATAAAAGGCAAATCTGAAATAAATATCCAGTTGTCCAGCCACCCTGTGCATTTCCATTACTGGCAAAGATCTCCATCTGGAAAATTTTCTGGCCATTGGGCTCTCAAAGGAGTTGGAAGATCTCAGCCACCATGGACCAATCCTCAAGCAGTACACTAATCTCCCCCCCAAAAAAACCCACAACTCAGGTTATGCGGAAGGAACAAGTTTTAGAAGCTAGCATCAAAGCCAAGAAGACACCCAATACTTTGCATATTGTGCTTCAATCAAGTTTATTGGCTGATCAAAATTTAATAGTGGATATCCAACTGGATTTTGTTTTAAATAGCATGGGTCATTTGGGCAGGGGATATAGGTCAGTAGCACAGTACCTGCCTAGCAAGTGTGAGGTTGTAAATTGAATTCCCAGTTAAAAAAAAAAATAAGGATCGGTCATTTAACCCTGGACCCCCTTACAGAGCCACCTCTATTTCTCCAGGCCTCTCCCGCATATGCCTGCCAGTCACTGCTAAACCCAGATAAGAGTGGGTGGAGGCTGCAGCCACACCTAGCAGTCCCAGGAGGCCCTGCCCAGAGCCCACCCCACCCGCCCTCATTCCATAGTTTTGCTTCCACCCCCACACCCCACACCCACAGCCTGAAGAGCACCACAAGGTGCCATCCCAGATACCCAGGGACAAGATGCGCAAACTCACAAAGTGCAGTTCTCAGTGGACTCCGTGGTACTGTCCTCAATCTCCATGTTGGCGGAGAGGCTGGCAAAGCCATGGGGCAGCTCATCCCACTCGTCAAACCGGATGCCAGTGCCAAGGGAGTATCGACCCTCGGCGCAAGGCTTACAGGACTGGTCCTTCATATCCAGAAACTCCCCAGCGTTGCAAGAGAAAGCTGGAAAGCAGGGTAGGGACAAGGGAGGGCTGGTGAGGTCACTGTGGCCCCTAAAGAAGTGGTCGGATGAGGGCATTCTAAAGGGAGAAGCTCAGCTCAGTTTGACCCATTTCAGATTTAAGGCCATGGCATGTCCCGTGTGGTATGATTTACAGAGAACATGCAGCCATACAGACAGAGGGTGAGTCTGTGATCGCCAGAGACTGGAGGACGGGTCGGGGGAGACATTTTGCTAATGCTAGGAGGTTTCTTTTCAGGTCAATTAAAATGCTATGAAATTTGGGTAGTGATGATTGTTGTGAATACTCTGAAAAAGGCACTGAAATTTACCCTGTCAGGGGTGAAGTTTGCGGCATGTAAACTGTATCTTGAATAAAGCTGTTATTTAAAAATAGAGTTAGGGTCAGGCAGGTTCTGCCTTGCTGCACAAAGTTGGGCTCATCCCGGATGATCCTGTTTCCCTTGGAGAGATGCTGAGGCCATTCAGCGAGTGCTCCAGAGAAGAGGAGGTGGCTCCCTGGGGTGACGCCTGGCCCTTCAGCCTTGAATTTTTCCTCGAGTCTCTGGACTCTGTCTCTTCCTTATTCTACTATCACCATGCAACTAATTCGACCATTGAAATACCCTCCTGACTAGTTTTCAAATTCTTATTTCTTGCTCACTCTGTAGTCAGGAGCATCTTTCTAAAATGGATTTGTACTGATATTTTCTTTATTTAAAAATAATTAGGGGCCAACAGTGGTGGCACACGCCTGTAATCCTAGTATTTGGGAGGCTCAGGCAGGATTGCTGGAAATTAGAGGACAGCCTGGGATATAAGCCTGGGAGTTCAAGGCCAGCCTAGACGACAGAGTGAAACCCTGTCTCAAAAAAAAAAAAAAAAAAAAAAAAAGGAAAAGAAAAAGAAAAAAAATCAGGGACTCCCTTGGGGTTATAGATTTAAACTCTTGGCCTGGTATTGAAAGTCTTCTATGATTTTCCCCCAATCTAACTTTCCAGCCTGACCTCCCACTACAGAGCTTTCTCCACCTCATACCTATCTGTCATCTGCTCTATGTTACCTCCACCCTGGACCCAACCTCTTCCTGGATTGTATCTCTGTATTTCTACCTCTACACTTTTGCTCAAGCGATCCTCCCAGCTTGCCCATTCTTCTCACATCGTATATGCCTACCATGCATTAGACACTGGGTGCCCAGAGGTAGCTGGTACAAACACCACAGGAGTGCCACAAAGCTTTGCTTAAAAAACAGGTAGGTGAGTGAATGTCTACTCCTTCCTCCATACTGTAAGCTCTCACAGTCAGGGGCTGTGCTTTATTCATCTTTGTAGTCCACACAGTGCTGGTACATCATGCTGCCTGCACACAGTAGGAGCTTATACAGAGTAGGGACTCACTGATGTCAGCCAAGTTAGCCAAAGATGGCTCATTTGTTAGTCATACCTCAGTTCTTCTTCAAGTTCAGCAATATCCATTCATAAGTTTGACAAGCATTTATTTGCTCACCTATTGAACCAGACACTGGCCTCAACCGATTCTAGAATTTAAATCCCCTCCATCTCCTTTTCCACCCTTTGAATAATTCCTTAACTCTAGCCTCTCATTTCTATTCTTTCCCTTTGCTTTCCTAAAAGAACAGTGCAAAGGAAATAGCAGCCAAGTGTAGACAAGCTGAATCACAGTCACAGAGGCTGCAGCGAGTCACCACCTTCCTGACGGCACAGTCGGTTCCACAGTCAGGAGGTCTTATTCCCTGAAGTGATGCTCAAAACATGTTAAAGTTCTGTCTTGATAGAAATGCAACTTCTCTGCTTCCTTTTCTTTTTTTTTTTTTTTTTTTTTTTTTTTTTTTTTTTTTTTTTGCGGCACTGGGGGTTGAACTCACAACCTCGCGCCTGCCAGGACAGGCGCTTAAGGCACTGAGCCAAACTCCCAGCCCTGGTTTTTTGAGGCAGGGTTGCACTATGTAGCTCAGGCCGGCCTTGCGCTCGAGTTGTAGCCCAAGCCGGCCTCGAACTCACAATGCTCCACCTACCTCATCTGCTTCCTTTTCAAGAGCAAAAGTAAAATGTAATGTTCCCTAATGACTGACTGTGGCTGGAGAGTGCAGATTGGACGGAAACACACAGGTAAAAAACAAAACGAATGCGAACAAAAGGACAACGACCCTGAGTGGCACAGAGCTGGAACTGCTTATGCTCTACCCACTGATGGGATTTAAATTAAAAAATAACAATAAAAGTAAATTTAGATACCAAGTTTACACCAGTGCAACACCATTTCTGCACCATATTTCACAACGGTTGGGGATGGGGACTAACTGAGAGAATGAGCTGATTTTTTAAGGCAGCTGTGGTGTCAGGAAGAGTCTAACTTGGATGGCAGGAGGTTTGGGGCAGAGGCCAGAGCTGAGCGGCAGAGAGGCCCTGGAGCTGGAAGGCTGCTTACAGCACTCGGTGCCCTTGACGGGATCCGGGAGGCTGGTGCACAGGCCCGGCGTGTGCGGCACAGCAACCCTCCACCTGGAGCCCGTGCTGTCACACGCAGTGTACTCATAGTGGTACTCCGACTGCAGGGGAAAGAATCGTGCAAGAAAGGTGCGTTAGCAGTAATCAAACATGAACAACATCCTGCCCAGCACACAGGTACTGACATCTATAATCACAGTAACCGCCAGTGACTCTGGGAAGGAAACAGGCATCATCCTGCCCACATCTTTACAAAGCATGTCTGAGGACTACAGTAATTTGGTTCATTTCTTTTCACCCAGCCAACTCTAGTCCCTTGAAATACATTTCTTTTTGCTTGACTCTCTGCTGTTGCATATAAGTAATACCCTGAGGGAGCAGAGGAATAAGGTAAGAACAGGCCAGAAACAAGAGTTTCTCATGTCTTAAACTACAGAAATTATGAATAAAGACATTCCGAAGGGAAGGGCATTCTAAATGGAAGGGCTGGTCCACAATAAATTTACAAGGGATTGTCAGAAATACAGAAGCTGGGGCTGGGGATACAGCTCAGTGGCATAGCAGGAAAGAGAGAAAGAGAGAAAGAAAGAAAGAAAGAAAGAAAGAAAGAAAGAAAGAAAGAAAGAAAGGAAGGAAGGAAGGAAGAAAGAAAGAAAGGAAGGAAGGAGGAGAGAAAGAAAGAAAGAAAGGAGAGAGACAGAGAGAGAGAGAGGGAGGGAGAGGGAGACAGAGAGAGACTGAATTTTTTTGTAGTTCCCTGTGAACGTTTTGGCCAGGAAGATGACAAATTCCCACTTGCATTATGAAAATATCATATTTAGCTCAGGCAGGTGATGTGCTCTCATCCTTCCTCTGCAAGAAGGAACATGCTGTACAGTTGCTTAAACTGAACTAAAATAAACTGAATAACAACAACAAAACAGTCAAATCAATCATCGAATAAAACAACAAAAGGCACTGCTTGGGAGAAAAAAAAACACAATTGATGTGCCAAATGCTCTTAAACATTTTTTATTCTTAAATCTTGTAATGAACACAGACTACAGAATTGATGATTTTTGCTCTGACAGGCATTTGATAAACTGTACTTACCTGAAACCATAGTCACACCCATACTTTGTGTAAGTGTATCCCCAAGAAAAATAGAATCTATGTCCCCCTCCTGCCCACACAGAAGCATGATTGTATAACATGCATAACTGCAAGAAGCTGAGATTAAATGTAAGACAGTTTGAAGCTTGTTAATTTATTCCATCAAGATCAAGAAAAGAAAGCTTTGCCTTTTGTAAGAGGTAAAAACATTGCATCTCATGTATACTAAGATGCATATTTTTTCACATTTAACATCTATAAAGTCTCATAATTGACATAACAAGGAAACACTGTGTCATATTTTAACCAATAGGACTTTTTCTTTCTTTGTGTTATATAAAATATGGTATGTCTTAGAAGCAGTGGCATCTCCAATTAAAATATGGTGAATATGTTGTTTCTCATTCTGTAATTGCAGAAATTTAGGATGAGAAGAGAACAATTTAGGCTTTTTAATTTTTCTCTCTTATAAATATTCAACATACATTATTGCATGCCCGGCATGAAGAGGTCCAAGCTGTGCCCAGTGTGGCTTGGGACAGCAACCCATGAAGTCAGCGTTCCACCCTGAGGGAGGAGATGCAGAGGGGAAGGAGAAATCGGGGAAAAAGGAGCCTAACTTTTGACCAGAATGTTTGGCTTTGAATTCAGATTTTGGTGCCATCAAAGAAAAAGAGATTATCGGAATGAGAATTTTCTGTGCTGTTGGGCTACCACCTCCTTGGTTCTAATTGTCTTCATTATTCCAGTTTTTTCTTCATTTCAGAGGACTTGGAGGCTAAATAGGGCAACTACACGCATTTCAATTCTTCTAAAAATGACACTGTCAAAAGGATCTTGCTGCAAGAATGAAAGGTAAGTGAAATCTACAATATGTAAATTCACTGGAGAATTAAGTGAACAGGGCAGACAGGATTCGGGGTTCTGCCTGTGAACTCGTACACAGCCTCCACAGTTCTCAAACAGCACCTCATCTGATCTTCATGACTTCTTAGCAGGCAGGAGAGCAGAGCTGTTTCCCTCATTGTATGGATGAGAAAACTTATTCTTGGTGGGGTGAAATAGCTTGTCCAAGGTCACGCAGCATGTAAGTCACTGAGCCAGAACCAAGGACTTCCCACTGGGAAGCCCCCTCCTCTTTCATAACTCTAATCAAACACAAACTCATGCTAGGCCAAATTTAACGGTCAAGTCTAAAAAGTAAATATGACACTGTTGGTTATCTGCCCTCAGCCAGGCTAGGCTCACTTCTGGGGCCTGAGAATTGCCGTTAAAATATGTAAGCTGCTCGAGCAGATTACAGTTTATGCTAACTGCACTTGGCCTTTTGAAAGTGTGTGGGCCAGGTCTATTCTTCATTATTGGCTTTCATTTTGGTGTCTCCAGGGTGCCACTCAGGTGGGATGTCTGCTGGGAAAACAGTGGTTCCAAGCCTTAGTAATTCCCCTTCAGTGCGTGCTAATTTTCTTCATGTGGCTTGGGGATGTTCACACCATTCAAGGTAGGTGGCTCTGCTTTGGCTGTTTCAATTTGAACTGCGCTTTCAGAGTGGACCATTTAAGATACAAGCTCACAAATTGGGCCTGGTGGCACATGCCTGTAATCCCAGCACTCAGCAGGCTGACGCAGAAAGATTGTTGCAAGTTCAAGACCTAGGCTACAAAGTGAGCACAAGGCCAGCCTTAACTGTATAGTGAGACCTTGTCTCAAAAAAGGCAAAAAAGAAAAGAAGAAGAAGAAGACACAAACTTACAGAGAGGTAAATCAGAAAATAACTGGCAGTGGGGCTGGGCGTGGTGGCAGACGCCTTTAATCCCAGCCCTCGGGAGGCTGAGGTAGGAGGAGCATTGTGGGTTCGAGGCCGGCTTGGGCTACAGCACGAGAACTACGTAGTGCTACCCTGCTTCAAAAAAACTAGGGCTGGGAGTTTGGCTCAGTGGCTTAAGTGCCTGCCTGGCAGCCGTGAGATTGTGAGTTTGATCCCCAGTGCCACACACACACATAAAAAAACTGACAGGCTTCCCCAACTATTCCATTCAGTAGTCTATGAATAAATAAACTCCCCCAAACTACCTCAATTTACCCAGTGATCTCCCTTTTCTTTTTGAAGTACTAGAGATTGAACCTAGGGCCTCCCACAGGCTAGCCCTGGCTGGTCTCAGCTAGCTGCTGAGCTACATCCCCAATCCTTTTTATTTTATTTTGAGACAGAGTCTTGCTAAGTTGCCCAGGGTGGCCTCAAAACTTATAATCTTCCTGCTTCAGCCTCCCTAGTAGCTGGGATTACAGGCTCGTACCATCATACCAGGCTCCAGAGATTTGTCTCTCAAAGTACAATCCAGCTAGGAGTGATAAAGCATGCTTAAAACCCCAGAATTTACGGAGAGCTAGCTAGGAGGATCACTGTGAGTGTGAGGCCAACCTAGGCTACATAATGAGTTCAAGGCCAGCCTAGACTACATAGCAAGAACCTGTCTCAAAAAAAAAAAAAAAAAAAAAAAAAAAAAAAAAAAAAAAAAAAAAAAAAAAAAAGTATAGAATCTATACAACAGATTCACAAATAAAACACAGAAACATTATATATACCCAGAACACAATTCTTTCCTCCTCACTGTGAGAAATTATATGACAGATAGCAAATCACTGTGACACAACAGGTGGGGGTTGCTGCCTGCTCCCCCCTGAGAAACAATGGATGAGTTTACAAACGAAGGGTTGGGACCTTTAATTACTCTATCCCCTGAGCAGCACCCAGCTATGGAATACTCCTGGGCCCCCAAGAAAAGAAAGGAAAAAACCCAGAAGTTGGAATCTGCTTTGCCTAATATTGAGCTATCTGTTGGTAACACCGATCTTTCTACTTTAGAAGAAAAATTCATTGAGATCTGCAATACTTTTAGTCTTTGGAGTTTAGGTATCAAATAAACTGTCAAAAAAAGAAAGAAAGAAAGAAAGAAAGAAAGAAAGAAAGAAAGAAAGAAAGAAAGAAAGAAAGAAAGAAATTTCCAAATCAAGATAATACCTGAATGGGAACCTATCTTTTTTCTGTCCTACCCCTTTTCAGAATAACATGTCTTGCTTTTTAGAATGATTATCAAAATAATAGATTAACAACTACAGATTGGTAGTAATCCATAAATTCGATGTCAGGGAGGTATTTGGTTGCTATCTTCTGTGGAAGATGGAGAGGGTTTAAACTGGTGAGTTGATGACAGCGAGATACAGTCCACAACACAGTGGGCGGGAGGGCCACAAGGACTCGGTTGATCTCTTTAGTGTGGTTTAAGTAAACAGGATCATTAGAAGTGGTCTCTCCCACCCACCATGACCACTACATAGCATTCAGCTTCTCTATGCCACAGTTGCCTCACAGCAAACTGGGGCATACAAATACCTGCCTCATAGGCAGGGCCGCTGTATACAGTTGCTCAGGCTGTCCACCAGGGTACCTCACTCAGAGCATGAGTCAAGGTTGTGGTGTGCTTCTCCCCGTGGGGCTCTAGCTGCACAGAGATGGAGCGTTATTTTCCCCTATGTACTAGATCAGCTAGAAGCATTATGTAGGTGATTTAGGTCAAGCACTTAGCAGAGCAGGATTTTCAACAGGGTAGGTACTATTATTACTTTTTATTTTTCTTTTTGAGGTGCTAGAGATAGAAGCCAGAGCCTTGACATACTAGGCAAGTAGGCAAGTGCTCCATCCTGAGCTGTACTTTCAGTCCTTGTTTTACAGTTTTACAGATGAGGAAATGGAGGATTTGAGAGGTGGAATCACATGCTCAAAGCCACGGGGCCACTTGATTGCCAAGCCAGGATTGGCCCCCGGCTCTTTGAGTTAAGGCCTGCGTTTAAGGCTGCTGATGTTTGAGAGCAGCCTGTGCGGGCTCTTGTCACACTCAGAATGCATCTAGGCCTCATGACTGGCTCTTCAGTTGCTGGAAACTTTGCAGAGACAGCCAAGCATATCAAAAATTTTGCAAACAAAGCACTCAAGCCCAAAACAGCATGGAATAGAAAGGCTGAACAGCATCTGCAACCTCATTGGAGGACTTCCCCTGTAGTGGACATCTGTTGTCTACTTCTCCTGTAGTGGACATCTGTTGTCTACAGGGCCCCTTTGGGTCTCTACTATACACAGTCTTGGTGGGATTGTCAAGAACATGTCCCACACTAGACCAAGCAGATGCTTTCCCTGGATGAGTGGGAGATGAGATGAGGCCATTAAGCCACAAAGCAGGGACCTGAGGTGGGCTGGAGCTGAGGGAGGGATAGAGCAAGAAAATGGGGCAGCTGGGGGTAACCCCCTCTTTACTTCCCAGTTTGACCTAGGCCTGGCCTTGGTGCCCCCAAAACCCAAATCCACAGTAGTAATAAAAGGTTATACCAAGAGAAATAAACCGCCACAAAAGGACAAATACCCTATCAGTCCATGTATATGAGGTACTCAGACTAGCCAAATTCAGAGACGGAAAATGCAAGGGATTTCCAGGGGCTGGGAAGAACGATAGCCAGGGAGTCATTGTTTAGCAGAGTTTCTGTTTTGCAAGATCGAAAGAGTTCTGTGCGCGAATGGTGATGATGACAGCAAAACAATGTTAGTGCACTTAGCGCTGCAGAACTGTATACTTAATACTGTTACAGATGGTAAATTTTATATTAGGTTTACTTCACTAGAATTTTTTATAAAAATTTTTCTTAAAAAAGGTTATGCCACAGGTCCTAGAGAACATGCTCAGTCACTGAGTCCTCTATTAGTACTCCTTAAGTAGAAGCCTGATGGTGGTCTAACTTTAAGAACCATCTCTTACATATAAAAATTAGGAAAAAATATATTTTCAATTATCAGTCAATTTATTGGTCAAACTTAAAGAGACCCCAAAAGGCAGCAGTGGAAGGCAGCGGAGTGAGCATCACTGCAGCCTCACTGGATGTGCTCCTGTGGTGTGGTTTTCCGAAGCTTATACAACTGTCATTAACAATTTATATTTTTTTATAGTACTGGGGATTGAACTCAGGGTTTTCATACTGAACTAATTTTTTTTTTTAATTTTGAGGCAGGATCTCACTAAATTGCTAAGTTGCCCAGGCTAGGCTCAAATTTGCCATCCTTCTTCATCAGCCTCCTAGAGTGCTCGCATGTGCCACCATGCCTGGTTGCTATCAACAACTTTCAAAAGCATTTCTTTCCAGTTGCACAAATAAATACTAAGTGCTAAAATTTTTCTTTCTTTCTTTTTTTTTTTCCGGCATCGGGGATCAAACTCACAACCTCGCACCTGCCAGGCAGGTGCTTAAGCCACTGAGCCGAACTCCCAGCCCTAGTTTTTTGAGGCAGGGTCGCACTAAGTAGCTCAGACTGGCCTTGTGCTCACATTGTAGCCCAAGCCAGCCTCGAACTCACAACACTCTGCCTACCTCAGCCTCCCGAATGCTGGGATTAAAGGCGTGTGCTACCACACCTGGCTGCTAAAAATTCTTTTAAAAAATCATTCTACTCTTTTAGAATTAAAAAGTTTAAACTCTGGAGATATTGTTAACTTGGAACATGTCAGGTCTTCCACCTTCTAGGGAAATGGTGTCTTTCATTCCAATTCAGTAGGCATTTATTGAGGGTTTATTATGTGCTAGTGAAGCCATATGCCTATCAGAGAGTCCCACTGTCACAGGCAGTCTATGTGTATGTGGTCACAAGCATGGGGCAGAGAGGAGGCAGACCATAAACACATATGCACAATTTTTTTTTCTTTTTGGTACCAGGAATCAAACTTAGGACTTTGTGCTTGCCAGGTAGATGCTTGTGCACTGAGCTATATTCCCAGCCCCATAAACAAATATACAAAGAAACGTAACTGCTACTGCATGTTCTTTTTTGTTTGTTTTTTGGGTACTGGGAATAGAACTCATGACCTCGTGCTTGCCAGCAGCCCGCTGTGCCACTGAGCTACATCCCCAGCCCCTACATGATCTTGCTTGAACCTCCATCTGCAGAGAAGGGTCTTGAGGTCTAAGGTCTCTGGCAAAAACAGAAATACGTGTCTCTGGCTCCAACTTGACCTTAACCTTTGAACTACACTGTTTCTTTTCCTACTGATGTTAGTTTAAAAAGTATGATGAGCCATCCACACATTGAGCTTTGCTGCTTAGAAATAACCTCTGCAACTGCAGAGCTGAGAAGGTAAAAGAGATGGCTGATGAGACCAGTCCAAGAGGCAAGCATTCCATGATCAGGTGACAGTGTGGTCTCCTGTCCTGGCTGTCTTCCCTCCAGGCTGTTCCTCCAGCCCAAGTGGCCTAGGATTGCTGTAATAAGTGACCCAGAGAGGCTGCAGAGTCCAAGGGTGGCTCTGGGTGACTTTCCTCAAACGGCCTCCTGGGATTAACATGAGTCTTCAGAGGTCTTCCAGGAAAAAGAGGGTAGTGGATGACAAAGAATGCACAGCCTAGGTGGTTATCCTGTCCTCTGGGTTTCAGTCTCCTTATCTACTAAACAAGAAAGTTGGGGTCGGGTAATTTCTTATTTTCAAAATTCCTTCCAGTTTTAACACCTCATTATTTTGTGCTGATACAGGCATGGAAATCTGTCCTTCCTTCCCTCTTTCCCCCTTCCTCCAAAATAACATTTTTGTTTTTAAAAAATAATTATCCAAGTAACACATGTTAATTGTAGAAAAGATGAAAATATAGATTAGAATAAAAAGAAAACTTCAAGTTGCCAAAAATCCACCAATCAGAGATAACAACCCACCTCCTTTTAAATTCTTCTCCTGTAGTTACAAACATTTATATTGAGGTTGACTTTTAGTAGATTTCAGCAACAGACCTGATCCTGACCCAGCCGCAGGTTGTCTGCATTGGTAGTACCAGGTTCCTCTTTCCAGATATTTTTCTTTGCATGCACATCTCTCCACGCCCTGCCTAGGGTCTTGCATGCACTGGACAAGTCCTCTACCACTGAGCTGCATCCTCAGCCCTGCATGTGCATTTTTAACATCAAAGTGAAGTGCTGGGGGTCTCGCTTAGTGGTTTGAGAACATACAAAGCACTGGGCTTGATCCCTAGCACCATAAATAAATAAATAAATTCAAAGTGAAGATCATACAGACTATATAAGTTTTCTGACTTTTTTCCATTTATGTTTAGGTCACTAAAAGCACTTTCCCACCTCTTTAATAATTGTATCTTAGCTTTTTTAACCATTCTATTGTAGCACATGGAGTTTGGTCCAACTTTTCCTTATTTTAAATTGCATTCCAATGATACTTCCTGTATATCTCTGGTTATTTCTTTTGGATAGGTTCCCAGAAGTAGAATTACTAGGTTCAAAAAGTATGACTTTCTTTAAGACTCTTGGTCTGGGAGTGAGATTTATAGAAGAAAAAAGATATCCTTAAATTATTTTATTATGGTGAATATATATATAAAATATATTTTATATATACACATACATACACACACACACACACACACACACATATATATATATATATATATATATAACCAAAATACAATAATGCGCCTCATGTATCCATCACCTGGTTTCAATACTTGCCAATTTCTGCCATTCTTGCTTCATATACTCTATCTACTTGCCATTAACTTCCACTTGTCCCACTTGACATTGTCATTTTATATGGCTCTTACTTTTCAAGGTCAAATTTGCATACTTTGTGTTATACAAATCTTAACTGCACAATTTTGATAAATTAATACACCTTAGTAAAACATTAACAGGGCTCAAAATAGCATCCCAGACACTATTGGTGGAACAGGGATAACTCCTCTGTCTCTTGCTACCCCCGAGAGAATCCAGAGTCAAACAGGTGTCTCCCATTCTGGATCTTCAAATGCCAAAGCCACAGCTGCAAAAGTCACATCCACAGAAGGAAACAGATCGACATGACATGGGTTTGTCTTGGCTGGGATGGGACCTACTCAAGAAACAGGTTCTTAAGTAAACCTTGGTTTTGACCAGAGCCAACGTGGGACGAGAGGCCTTGGGGTGGGGGGAAATTACTGCCTGCTCTTTCCCAATCTGCCAGCTCATCTCTGTTCTCCCACAGATAGGAACAAGCACACTGAACTATAGACAGTGAGGAAACAGGTAGCTGTATCAGTAGCAAATTTTTCTTTGCATAGGAAGCACCCAACCCAAAATGGAACAGATCCCATTAATTAAACCCAGCTTAATGGAAACTTTTGTTCCTTCTGGCATACTGTGAAAATTCCCTTGCTGTCAGGGAAAGACTAGCCCTTTGCAGTGAAGTAGGAATGAGCTCCAACGCAGCACAGGAACACGGAAGACTGCAGAGAAATGTCAGAATTTGAAACATCAGTCCCCCAGATGAGATTTTCAAGCCAGCCCCAGTTGAATGATTTCCTGAATTCTTCTTGTTCTTGTGCCAAGGTCTTCCAACTTGGGTGTTGGGTGCATGGTCTGATTGAGGCTCGAAGGCACAGCGACCTGACCTGACTTGTTCATTGTGAAGAGTAGACAATTCCTATTGTTCTCCAGCTGGTCAGACTGGAGCCTGGGGAGGGCTGCCACTTCTCCCTAACCCCTTCCCTCCTTTTCAGCCTCTTAGGACTGGAGACTCAAGTTCTACTTCCTGGGTCCTAGGGCCTGGGCATACCAGTTCTAGCCCTCTGGTGCCTTTATCTGTCCCATCCTCAAATCTGCCTGGAGATTATGTTAAAAACACATTCTTAGCTCTACACTCAAGACCTGGTTTTTTTCTACATCTTCTTCCCTTCCTCACTCTTTTAAAACTCACTTTCAACACTCAAGTATTTATCCCATTTGGAAATAAATGTGATAAACAAATTTCCCATTAGATGGATCCTTAGCCCATGGTCTGTGAACCACTTCCCCTATAAAACAGAATGCAGAATTTTAGGTATGTGCATTTTTCTGGATTGCAGAATTCTCTACAGAGTATTATTCCCTCCTCCCTACACAGAAAAACATAAAAACCTGCTGTAATGGGTGAATAGTTTAAGTATTTTATTATTAAAATATTTTACAAAGCCTACAGTTCAAATTATGCTCCAAAACCTAGACTTTAGAAAGTTGCCTCCCCCAAAGGGGAGTAGAGTAGTCCTTTTATTGAAATAAAAATCTATTTTACATGTTATACTTCTAAATTAAAATTTTATTTAAAAAAATTATTTGAATCAAAAGTTTCACATGCTGAAAAAGTTAAGATGCCAGGTTTTTTGCTTGTTTGTTCACTTGCTTTTTAGATTCCAATACTGCAGATTGAATCCAGAGCCTTTGCACTGAGCTATATTCTCCAGTCTTTTTAATTTATTTTTTTTTAACTTTTAAATTTTTGACACAGAATCTCGCCAGGTTACTGAGCTTCTGAAACTAAACTCGAACTTGCAGTCTTCCTGCCTCGGCCTCCTCGAGTGCTAGGATTATAGGTGTGTGGCATCGCACCTAGCTAGCAGAAAACAAGTTGCTAAATGTGGGACTGCAGCCACTGGGGCAGATGTGCAGCATCAAGGTGGCCTTTTGACTGTAAGTGTCGCCACGCAGTGGGTTGTTTCCTCTACCTGTAATACCTCCTGATCCCCATGGCAAGAACCAGGCAGAGCAGCAGCCGAAGTACCAGACCCCAAACAGGCTGGTCCCAGCTGCTGTCCTAACACCAGGAACTGTTCCTAGGAGCTTCCAGGAGCGTGGAGGCTCCCAGACTTATGGACTCTGGGGGAACCCTGACCTAACAATGTCCCCTCTCTCAGTGCTGTTCTGTTTTCCCCTGGGTTTCCAGCTTCTATTTTGACCAAACTCCAGCAGAGATGGTTTGCAGTCACCCCATGGTCACATCACCTAATGCCGATACGAGGTCTGCACACCAACTGGGGCAGTTTGTGCCACCGTCTTCTGGGCTAGGCCAGATTCTGTCCTTCCTGTCCAACCTGTCTGCCACTTAAACTGCCTGTCCATTTTGGGCAATGCCTTGGCCAGGAGGCTCCTGGGAGACACTGAGCTGTCTGGTGAGGGAGGCAGCTCTGTGATAATCACAGCCATCAGGGCCACCGGAGTGACTTTCAGTACTGGTGCACCTGGTTCTGGGCCCAGAACTATATGCATCTTCTTTGACCCTCACAAAACCCCTGGGAGCACTGTCCATGTTATTCCTGCTACCTTGATCTCCCTGTTTAAAATCACAATTGCTCCCCTTTGTCCCATTGAACTATTTATCCTTCAAATCTAGAATAATTTATTTTTTCCATACCACTTAACATCTTCAAACATAATTTACAGCTTGGTTATTCACCGTATTTGTGACCTCTTTCTATCCATCCCCATTCTGAATCAGTTATAAGCTCCATGAGAACATGAATCTTTGGTTTTGTTTATGGATGTAGCCCAGATGTCCAGTGCCTGGCACAAGAGCTGTGCATAAGTACTTGTTGAATGACTGAATGGTCATGGAAGACGGTGTGGCTCTAGAACAGCTCTAGAGCTATCAAGGTGCTTTCTAGAGCCAGAAAAGTCTGGACCCTACTCTTGTGTTGCCATCCCATCTCACATTACCAGAGGCCTATTGTTAAATCCCCCCCTTCTGTAAATCAGTGATGTAACACTCTCCTAAAATGAGATTACAGGGGTGCACTACCATGCCCAGCTCACGGGGGCGTGGTGGTGCACCCCTGTAATCCTAACATTCAGGTGGCTGAGGCAGGGGGATCACTGCAAGTTCGAGGCCAGCCTGAACTACACTGTGAGTTCAAGACCAGCCTGTTTCAAAAACAAAACAAAACAAAAAAAATAGACCTCCCCCTCCAAACTGAACAACACCAATCTCTTGGGATGATCAGGAGATTATGTTCAGGAAACTCAACCAAGGTAAACTGTTGTTCTTTAAAAAAAAAAAAAAAAGCCAGCTACTGCTATAACCTGCCCAAAGAGGGGTTTTGGGGTGCTCAGGCACTATCTCCTCCTTCTGTTGACGGGGTTGAGAGAAAGGAGGCTCCACTGACATTTTTGACCTAACAGCAATGAACCTTAGCTGAGACAGCCTCCTTCTCACTTGGTGTTTCTGACCTGCCCTGACTCACACTCCTCTAATCCAGGCTTCTCATACAGATGGAACAACATCTGCCCTTTTGCTCTTCTTCCCCAGCACCTCCTCGAAGCTAATCTATCTGGGACAAAAAGCCTGGTTGCTGACATTTATGACACTAGGAACCGTGACTGGGCCATCAGGTGCAGAAGGCTTTTCAGTATTGGTTGTAAATATCCCTAGGATTGAAAAGGCCTTGTCGCCAAGAAACAAAATGTCACTGTATAAATCCCTTTCTGACAGGTAGGAGTATGGTACACACATCTGCCTATAGCATAGGGAGATTTGTGAGATTATATTTCACAAATGTGCTTTTCCTGCTTTTTAATGAGATCAAAATGTTCCACTAAATTGGTTTCACCTGAGCTTTTAATCATACAAGTCAGAACCAAGCCAGTGAAGGCCTGGCCTATGCAAAATCCTCTAAGGATGTAGTCTGCCTGGCTGTTAGTTGTTTGGAATCAAGAATTTGAACCTGAAGGATGGACATCTACCTTGGAGAAAGGTAGACGCCCTGAAAAGACAGGGCGTCTGTAACTCCACTGGAGCAGATAGATCTGAGCAGCTGCAACGTCACATACTGGGGTCTTTAGACCTCTAAAAATTTCCATCTGTCTTTTCTTTTCTTTTCTTTTCTTTTCTTTTCTTTCTTTCTCTAACTATGTAGCTCTGACTGGGCTCGAACTTGCAGCAATCCTCCTGCCTCAGCCTCCCCAGTGCTAGGATTACAGGTGTGCCCCACCACACCTGGCACGGTACTTTTAAATACACTACAAAATTGAACAGAAGGTGCAAAAGATTTCCCATATTATAGCCCCTCCCATTATCAACATCTCCCAGCAGCATGGTACATTTGTTATAGTTGATGAATCTGTACTGACATCATTATCACCCAGAATCCATTGTTTATGTTAACATTCACTCTTGGTTTTACATATTCTATGGGTTTAGAAAATATATAATGCCATGTCCTCACCACTGTAGTGTCATGCAACATGCTGTTAATCTTAGTTGCCAACTTGACTAGATTAAGGTAATGGATCATGGAGGTACTATATTCATTAGTGGATTAAATCATTATGTCATAGCTGAATGTGCTGTTAGGAGGTGGGGCCCAGGTTAAGGAAGTGGTTCATCAAGAATGTGCCTCTGCAGTATATACCTCTAGTTAGTGCTCTTCTTCCTCGGTGCGCTATTTATAAACTACCATACAGTGAGCAGTTTGCTCCACTGTACCGGTTTGCCGTGACGGTTTTACCTTGAGTAAAACAAGTTTGCTTTGAGTAAAACAGTTCATCAGAGAAAGCTGACCACGGACTAAAACCTCTGAAACTGTAAACCAAAGTACATCCCTTCTCCTTTAGTTGTGGGTGCCAGGTATTTTGTCCCAGCAGTGGGAAAGCTAACCAAAATATACAGTAGTTTAGCTGCTGTAAAAATCTTCTGCACTCCACGTATTCTCCCCCACAACCCTTAGCACTTACTGATCCTTTTCTGGTGTCCATAGTTTTGCCTTTTTCAGAATGTCATATGGTTGGAACCATGCAGTGTGTAGTCTTTTTAGACTGCCTTCTTTCACTAAGTAATATGAATTCAAGTTCCCTCCACATCTTTTTACGGCTGGATAGCTCATTTTGTAATCATTTTAAATTTCTGTTATCATTTGATCTTATTTTTAAACATTACTTTAGTGCTGAGGGTATAAATCAGTGATAAAGTGCTTGCCTAGTATGCAGAAGGCCCCAGGTTTAAATCCAGGCTGTAAAAATGTCAATATATCTGAATCAATTTCACACTTCTGTAATCCCAGCACTCAAGAGGCTGAGGCAGGAGGATCGCTGTGAGTTCAAGACCAACCTGAGCTACATAGTGAGTTGAAGGCCATCCTGAATTTCACAGTGAGACCTTGTCTCAAAAAAAAAAAATCTTTACATGACCACCACTTTCCCTCAAGAATAGCCACAAGACTGCTATTGCATTTGTGCTGACATCTACTGCCTCAACTAGTATGGCTGCAAATTCTTTCACATTCTTCCCTTTAAGTGTAGAAGTGGGGTATATTCCTATACCCTCAACCTTGAATCTGTGCAGGCTTGTGACTACTTAAATCAACAGGCAAAATATACTAGCAGTGACACCATGTGACTTCCAAGGCTAGGTTGTAAAGAGCCAAGTGGTTTTCCATAGTGAGGCGTATCTAGACTTGGAATTGTTTATTTTTCTATTTAGAATGGGACACCTAATTTTTTAACCCAGTGATTCTTGTATTTAAAATTGTCTTACACATTTTGAATATTGTCTTTTTTCTATTTTGAAATTCTCTCTCTTTCTCTCTCTCATTAGATTTCTGAATAGAAATAGTTTTTAGCATCTTCTAGGCATATGATCTCTCTAGAAATCTCATCATGTTCCATTTTCTGGACCTCTTCAGTTCACTCATTTTCTCTATGCTACTTTCCAAATAGTTTCTATATATTTTTTCTGCTTTATTATCAGTTCATCTCCGTCAAATCTGCAATTTAGCTTAATATTAAATTTTAAATTTCATTGACTACTGTTTTAGTCCATTTTTGCTGTTGCAACACAGTACCTAAGATTGTCTATAAAGAAAATAAAAAGTTATTTTCTCTCAGTTTCTTAGTTACTTAGGATGCTTTCAAGGGTCATCCATATTGCAGTATACATCAGTACTTAATTCCTTCTAATGACTGAACAGTACTTCAATGTATGGATATACTGCATTTTACTTATCCATTCATTGGCCAATGAACACTTGATTATTTCTACTTTTTGGCTACTATGAATAATAGTGCATGAACAATCATGTACAAGTTTTTGTGCAAAAAGATGCAGTTCTCCTGAGATTGGAATTACTGGGTTCTTGGGTAACTTTAGGTTTAACTTTTTGAGGAACTACCAGACTGTTATCCCTAGGAGCTATACCGTTTCAAAGTCCCACCAGCAATGTATAAAGGTTCAAATCTCTTCGTATTCTCACCAAAACTGTTATCTGTCTTTATAGCTACATTCAGGGTTGACTTTCTCCTTTAAATATATGCTCCGTGTCTCCCTGACAGAATCCTGTTTCTACCAGGATTGCACCCAGCTATGGACTGAAGTCTACTTGTGCCTATTATGTTCATCTCTTCCCAATTCCATGCTCAGAGATATAAGAGCTTCAAACCAACTATGATGAAAATATTTACAACATAGAAATCAGTAAACAGTATAAAAAAGATCCTCCCATAACCTCCTAAGAGAACCAGTTGTTCGACATTTAGCAGCACATCACCAACAGTATTCATTTATTCCAAACTCCATAACTTTCTTTGGTTGCTTTTGTCTTCAGCTTCTACCTATACATTTTCTAGTTAAATTAAATTTCTAGCCTTGGATGTGTAGCTCACCTTTGGAAATATGCCCATTTAAAAAAAAATATTTTAAAGAGAATAAAACCAAGCAAAATAGAAACAGAATAAAGTCAATCAAAACATGACAGTGTAAGTGACTCAGGATTTCAAAACAAGATAATAAAAAATCAACAATGGTTACCACAATGCCTCTTGTTCAAAATAGCTGCCCATACCTTCAGACACAGTAAAATTAAACAAAACAAAACAGAGTAGAGTCAATAAAAACAAAACAGTGAATACAATACAGGACTTCAAAACAAAATAATAGTAAATCCAAAATGGCTATCATAAAATATCTTGTTATCTTTGAAATAACAGTCCATGCCATCAGATACAATAAAATTGAACAAGATAAAACAGAAAACAACCCAACAAACAAAACAATGAGAACAACACAGGATTTTGAAACAAGATAATAGGAGATTAACAATGGTTACCACCTTCAGAAGGAGATTCCCCCATAGATGCTACACTGTGTATTGTTACCCTCGTAATAAATGATTAGAACACCAGCTTTTAGACCTGCAAAGTCAGTGAAACACTAAACACTACAAGCATTAAGTTGTATTTTACCTCACTAGCTATCATCACTGCCTGTGTTTCTCCAGATCAGTCAGTTGCTTATGGGGGGGTGGGGAGGAATGGACATCGGCTCTTCTTGTCTCCCTGCCTGCACACCAGAAGGGCTTGGCATCTGGCTCTTCCCGAGTCAGTCCGCACATGGTGCCAACTCACAGACGATCTTAGCTTGTTGACTTCTTGTTCTTCTTTCCCACAGTCCACAAATGATGCCAACTCACAGGAAAGGGCTGGCATCTGGCAACATGCACATTTTGACAATCCATGAGTACAGGAGATCTTTCTGTCTTCTGGTGTCTTCTTCAGTTTCTTTCTTCATTGTTCTGAAATTTTCATTTTAGAGATCTTTCACCTCCTTGGTGAGATTGATTCCTTGGTACTATATTTTATTTGAAGCTACTGTGAATGGAAAGATTTTCCTGATTTCTTTCTTAGCTAGTTGATTATCAGTGTATGGTAAAGATATAAATTTTTATATTCTGCTACAATGATGAATTCACTTATTTGCTCTAAAAGCCTTTTTATAGCTTTTAGCATCTTCTAGGCATATGATCATGCCTGTCTCAAAAATACCCCCCTCACACACACACAAATATATGTATATATATTTCTCAGAGCCAGGGGCGTTGACACTCAGGAGGATGAGACAGGAGAATTTCGAGTTGGAGTTCAGCCTGGATACATACCAAGAACCTGTCTCAAAAGACAAAAATAAAACAAAAGAAGTTCTTAGGCTGGAAAGGTGGCTCATTGACAGAGCACTTTCCTAGCATGTGCGAAGCCTTGGTTTCAACCGTTATTACTGTTACAGGTGTATGATGAGGAAAGAACTGCCAAGCATATACCCAGTAGTAAGCAGTTATGTTTATTGAAGATCATGGGAAGTTGTGCTTAGAGCCAGTCTGTGCTAACAAAGGTGTAACACAGACCAAGGAAGGTGCCAGAGTGACAGAAAAGCACTGTATGCTGGTCAACGGTAGCAGCAGCAACAGAAAAAGGGTCCGATAATTCAGGCTTTTAGAATTTAAAGGCCAGAGACCTCTGCTTTCTGGTACCTCCCACTGAATTTCCCTTGCCAGTGCTATGGCACCTAGGGCATGGTGATCTCCTAGGCCAATAGTCACAAAGCTATGCTGGGCTATTTTCATCTTTGTAGTTCAGGGTGGCCTTGAGCTCACTGTGTAATCCACACTGGCCTCCAGCTTGCAGCAGCAGTCCTCCTGCCTCAGCCTCCCAAGTGCTGGGATTACAGGCATGCACCACTGTGCCTGGCTAATACTGATTCTTTTGGTGTTTTTGAGTAAAATTTTCCTTTGATTAATTTTAGCTTTTAACAGGTAAGTGAATTTATATTAGAAGGACAAGTCATATTTATATTTTTATAATGATATATTTACTTGATGTTTTACAATACACAAAATGCATTTGAAATATTTAAATATTTAATTTCATTTATTTCTTTAAAACACTTCATAAATTCTGAGCAGTTTAAAAAATAAAATAACAGTCACAGCATTCTCTTGCGCTGATACTTAAACTTCTGTGCTCAGCACTTCCTCAGGCCAGGAGCAATGCCCTTGACACCTCTCTCCTGGACCCTGCGCGCAGTCACCGAGGCCTGTTTTCTACCACTAAGATATCTCCTGGATCAGCCCACCTCTCTCCATCTGCACTGCTACCAGTGGAGTCCAAAGGCGTCACTTTTGTCCAGAAGGGCCTCCTCCCTGGTCTCTCCAGCTCTGCTCCCTCTCCCCTCCAACCATCTTGTGGGCCACACCCACCAGAAGTACTCATCTGAAATGCAAATGAGGTCTGCCCCTACGCTGCCCAGAGTCAGCCCTAGACTCCCTTCCTGCAAGGTTTACTCTCTCCTTTCTGCTCTGTTTACTTCTTCAGCCTCTTCTCTGTCCCGTCCGTAACAATTTATGATGCTACCAGTTACCTCAAAGCAGTTCAACTAAAAATGTTCACTAAGTTGTTGGTGAGGAGATATAAATAGGACCAAGATTGTACTGGTATATACAGAGCCAGTGTATAAAGTTGCATAGATTGTGTATTGCTCAACTTCAAGGAGTGCTATTCATATAACAGTTTACAAGACACTATCCTATAAGGTGTATGGCACAAAATAAAAATGTTATAAACATATCTAAACATAATGCCAGATAGAAAAATATAATAATAATATGCTTAAAATTTTTTAAATGATGTCTGTAATGTCTCTTAGCTTTCCTTTCATTTCCAATCCATGTTTATCATCTCCTTCAATACTTGGTTTAAAACCTAGCTCCCCTAACCCAACCTGACTACAGCCACGCGCTATGTAACATTTCAGTCCATGACAGACCCCACAGATGACAGTTGTCCCATAAAGTTATAAAGGAGTTGAAAAGTTTCTATCTGCTAGTGATACTGTAGCTATCAAAACACAATTTTGTTCTCCCAGAGAGAGAGGCCAACGGTCAAGGCTACCATCATATCTTTTATGTAGCCTCAGTGTCTGCAGAAGCCTCAGCGTTGCATGTTCCACAGAAATAGACACCAGCAGCAAGTCTGCAGCAGTAGGGGCTACTTCCTGGGAGGAAGGTAGGAAGGCTGGGGACAGGAGTGGAAGGGATACTTACTCTTCCACTCTGTACCCCTCATACTTTTTGAATTGATTTCCATATGGATGACTCATGTGTTCCAAAATATGTTTTTCAGAAAAGTGTTTTAAATTATTTTTTTAAAAAATCGTGTCTCCCTTAGAGAGCAGATTATTTAACACGATTTTCAAAGCTGGGGCTATGAGGAGAAAGCTGAAGCAGCATTTGACTGCCCTGGGCAGCAGCTGACACTGAGCTGACACTGCCACATGTTTCTCAGGTGACTCTGACTCACAGGAAAATGTTCTTTAAGAGAATAGAAGAAAAAAAAATAGAAACAAAGCTTTTGTAAATGGGGAGGTTGAAGGAATGGGAAAGACTGAAGGAAGGGTAGGGGAATGAAAAAAAAAGAGAAGAATCAAGATATATTATGTACAGGTACAAATTCCCTATGATCAATATAATTAATATGTATGACAAGTACTAGTAAAAAATATAAAGTTAAAAAAACTTTTCTTTAAAAGAAAAATTGGAAAATCAGGAAGTCCTGGCCTGCTGTTGGAGGGAGGATGACCAAAACAGCTTCTCATATTATTTTTGAGTTTTGTCTGTGTTTCACAAACGGATCTTATCAGTTGTGGGTGCATCTTGATGTGTGATTGGTTTAAGCCAGAGAGGCTGAAAAAACACCTGGACAGGTGCCTCTGTGTCCTATGAAATGGACAATGTACTGCTGACCAGGATAGCTATGGATGTCTACATTGTGTTTGTAAAAGAAGTCCAGTATATGTGCTGCTGAAGCGAGCACTGTAAAAGTTCAGAACAAAAGCCCCAGGCCACTTGCAGGAACGATCCCCTCCTTGGCCATCACCACTGTTACCAGTGGAGGTTCTGGCCCAGGCTTCTGCGGTCACCGGGAGAACAGGAGGACCATCGGTAAGGTGCCAGACCTCCTGGGCACCCTAATCCCAAAGGCAAGCAGAAGCGCAGCTCTGTTTAAGCAGGTTCAACCGCAGCCTAGGGCCAAGGTCCAGGAAACAGAGGTGGGTAGGTAGTTTACAAAAGAGTCCTATCTGTAGACAAAAGTTTCTGCACCAACAGAGTTTGATCCCTGCCCCATAAAGTGAGGATCTAGTCTTTCTGAGCCCTAATTTGAACTTCGTTCTCCAAATAGTTAAGAAATCAGAAAAGAGTGGAATTTTTCTCATGTTTCCTTAACTCAAAAAACTAAATATTTTTAAAAAATTATATCACCTCGCTTTATCACTTGCCCCTCCAGAGGAACATGGGATTACAACTGGTCTTCTAAGTAAAAAAATTAGAAGAGCACACAGTACTCTGGCCCTGCAGAATGCCCTCAACCCTCACACTGCCCCAGTCCCACCTGAAGCACCTTTCCCAGTCCTTCATTATGCCAGCCTTGAAACTTCTAGAAGGTGAGACCTCCATCCTCCACAGCACTCAGGCAGCAATGATCACAAGTGGCGTTGCTGTGTTGTTACCTCTCAGTCCCCCTGGCCCCCACTAAGTGGTAATTTCTTTGACACATATATCTGTCTGACAATCCCTGACTACCTGACTGTGCTTTGCCTGCCACAGACACTCCACAGATATTTTGAAGTGTTTAATGTGGTTTTAGAATTAAAGTAAAGTCTACTAATTCCCCCTCTGGCCCAGGGCAGACTTCCCTGATAGACTGACAGATGGATGCTGCTTAATTGAGAGGTTAAAAATATCTTGACTAGGAATGTAACACATCTGCCGGCATGCACAAAACTTGAGTTCAACTTCCAGCATCAAATAATAATGATAAAAATTTCAAAAATATCAGTGGCACACACCTATAATCTCAGCAGTCTGGGAGGTGGAGGCAGGAAGATCTCAAGTCTGAGCCTAACATGGGCAACTTAGCAAGACCCTATCTCAAAATTTAAAATAGTAAATAGAAAGGGCTGGAG
Organism: Dasyprocta punctata; assembly: GCA_004363535.1. Classification (NCBI taxonomy): domain Eukaryota; kingdom Metazoa; phylum Chordata; class Mammalia; order Rodentia; family Dasyproctidae; genus Dasyprocta; species Dasyprocta punctata. Next base: position 16,918 of record RJWM01009995.1, on the reverse strand, counting down.
ATGTAGCACAGTGCAAAGGCCTGGTTTCAATCTCAGTACAATAAAACAAAACAAAAACAAAACCTAGAAGTGCAGGGCTTTACTCTTTTCAGAATATTTTTGCAGTAATTGCACTAATTATACCAATAATTAAAATTTTAAATTTACAAGCGTATTTGTAAAAATTTCAAACAATAAAGACATGTGTGGAATAAAAAGTAAAAGACCTCTTTCACCTTGCTCATAGTTCCCTACTAATGATATCACACCCCGTAGTTCTGTATTACTCTGCCAGGGTTGCTGTAACAAAAGATTACAGACTGGGTAGATTTAGACAACAGAGATCATTGTATTATAGTTCTGGAGACTGAAAGTTCAACAGGTGCCATCAGGCCTGCTTCCTTCTGAAGGTGAGAAGGTGAATCTATTTCATGTTTCTGCCCTAGCTTGTGGCGACAACCATCAACCCTTAGTGTACCCTGGCTCGCAGCAGCGTAACTTCGGTGTTCACTTGGCATTTCGCCTGTGTGTGTCTATATTATGTCCAAATTCCTCCCTCTTTTCTATAAGGGAATCAGTCATGTTGAGTTAGGTCCCCTGCAGACGACTTCATCTGTGAAGACTCTCATTTCAAATAAGGTTACATTTAGAGGTACTAGCACACATAGTGGGTCCTATGTAGTACACGTAAATTGCTGTAGGACACAAATTCAATTGCCTCTACCTCACATTTTCCACCTAAACAAGGAAGAAAGCATAGTTCTGGGTTCTCTACTGTGAGGTTTAAGAATAACTTCTTTGATGAAAAAAATAAAAAATAAAACTAGAATCATGTTATATTCTCCCATGAGGGAAATAAAATTAATATTTATTGGGCATCTTTCATGCTCCTTGAGTCTTATAAATTTTATCTCTTTTCTTTTCTTCTCTTTTTTTGAGGGAGGAATAGAACTCAGACACTCCTTTCTGAGCTACATCCCCAATTCATTTTTAATTTTTGAGACAGGGTCTTGCTAAGTCACTAAATTGCCCAGGATGGGCTCAAACTTGCAATCTTCCTGCCTCAGCCTCACTGAGCACTGGGATTGCAGGCATGTGCCACAATGCCTGGCAAAGTTTATTGCTTTACTCTTCATAGCCACCAAAATTCCTTGACATTGAAAACAGCCTCCTCCATTGTCAAGTCCCCACTGTGTAGCTCAGCTGCTTGTACTGTAACAACCACACAACAAATATTTGTAGAATCAATGAACTCTGTGGGGTAGATACTGTATCTATCATGATAAGGATGAATAGGCCAGTTCAGAGATCTTCAGTCATATGCCCCAGAGTCACACAGCTGGTAACTAAGCATAGGGGGGTTAAGGACCCAAACCCAAGCCTGCCCTCTTTAAAGCTCTTGTCCTTTCTGTTAGACTTAAACCTGTGATTCTCAAAGTTAGGTTCCATGACTGACAGCAGCAAGGCCTGGGAAACTGTTAGAAATTCAGATTCTTGTGGGCCAGGAATATAGCTCAGCGGCATAAGTGTCTGCCTGGCTAGCGCAAGGTCTTGAGCTGAATTCCTGGTACAAAAAAAAAAAAAAAAAATTCTTAGGCACCTTCGCTAATGCCTTAAATCAGAATCTCTGTAGCCAGCCTCAGCAACCTGTGCTGGGTGATACAGCCGCCTGCTGCCGTGACAACCCCTTCCTCAAGCAGGAAGCTGCCAGGCAGGAGTCAGGGTGGGTGTGGAGTTACAGACTGGCTTGGGCTTTCCTGTTCCTTTGAGTCATCTCCTACGCACTTGCAGGACCTCCAAAACTCTCCCCTCTCCTTCAACCTCTGTTGTCATTTTTATGCTGAAAATTGTCGTGCTGAAAATACATTACTTCCCTTATATTTTAGAGGAAGGGAAGAGTGAGGTGAGGCAGAGTACTTGGCGGTACTTAGATTTGAGCTCTCCAAGTTTCCTTCCTCTTCTGGAAATGATGAGACCTCCTGGGGGAAAACCCTGATGAGATTTCCCAAATTTAGCTTCAGCTTTTCCACCTAGAACAGAGAACTTGGCAGTCCTCTTTAGGACAGGACAGGAAACACGGCTTGAAACCCATTCGAGGGCTTCAGAGACTCAGTGATGAAGGAGGAACTGACCGGCTCTGCAGAGTGTCATCTACACAGCCAGAAGGAAGTGACAAGAGCAGCAGGTGCCATGCAAACTGAACGATCACTGCTTCTTATCAGTAAACCAACAGGATAGGGTCAGACAAGCTGGCTGTTCGCTGGGCAGATGTTGCTTTGTTACACAGAAGGCCGGAACTCTGGAAGCCTTCGCAAGAATGACTCAGCGTTTGAAGGAGGCTCTAGTTTTTCTTGGGGGTCTTGGTAAAAGAAGAGGATGACAGTCAGGGACGTGACGGTGGGAAGCAGCAAGGAGCCCTTGTAAGGGTGGGAAGGCCTGTGGGGGACCCAAAGCAGGGCCTCACAACTAGGCTTCTCTGGAGAAGCTTATGAGACTTTGCAGAGAAAAGCTGAGGGCACCTAAAGCTAAAGCAACAGAAGGGAGCTGTGGCCCTGCCTTGCCTACTTGTGCCCTTCAGCAAACCGTAATACTGCGCACTGTGTGAAAGGGGCTGGCAGTAAAGAACAGTGTCCAAAGCAGAGTGCTCAACCGCAAGCCATTCCCAGAAGTTCAGGTTCTTGCATAGTCTCTGTCGCCAGGCAGGATACAAAATGCCCCTTTGCAGGGCACAAAAAAAGCCAAGAGAGAGTCCTTGCCCCTCCCCTCACCATCCACAAGACATAGGGCACTGATAACGCGATGAACTCCTGCACCCCTCCGGGCCAGCCCACACAGCACCCTCAGAACAGCAAATGCAAAGGCTTCTTTGGGACACCCAGAGCATCACACTATCTAGAACTGACTCTACATTAGTGCCTCAGACTCTGCCAGAGCAGAAATGGCCTGGGTCCAAATGTAATACTTGGTGGAAGAAATTAAGGCAGGATGCCAATTTTTCCTAATTTTCAGGAAGGCCTCAGATGATCCTTCTGCTTTTTTTAATCGGTCACATGAAGAAGCGGGACAAATCCTGCCATTCCATTATTTCACACCTTCCAATGAAGAAGCCTTCTAGGCTTTTCCTCCTACTCTGAGCAGTGCCAACTTCTGTAATGGTTAGTAGATAGTAAACATCATATCCTCTGCTATTTCAATTTGAAACAAAAAGAAATTACTACAGCCATCAAGTTCCATTCAGGAAATGATTATAGTTTTTAATTCCATTGGAGATTCCTGTCTCACCAGCAGCTGACTTTATAAGTTGATAACTATTGTTAAAATGTTGATATGCTGTTCTCTCCCACCATAGACCATACATCTCCGGTTCTTATCTAAGTTTACCATTCCTTAAAGTGAATGTGCCTTAGTTCTTTTCTGTAGCTCTGCTTAACCATTCCAGCCCACATAAGTAATTTTTCATCCACTCATTTGCATTTTAGCATATGATAACTATCCACTTATTAACCACAAACCTTACACTGGTGTACTGAGTTGAATAGTATTTTCACTCAAAATTCATGCCCACTAAGGATCTCAGACTGTAATCTTAGAAACAGTATTTTTACAGATATAATTAGTTAAGAGGAGGACAAATTAGATTAAGATGGGCCCTAAATTCAACATCGGGTATCCTTACACCCTGTGAAGACAGAGAATTACCCAGCAAGAGCACAGTGGAATGATGAAGGAAGAGGCCAGACTGATGTAGCTGCAAGACAGAAAACACCAAGGGTAGCCAGCAGCTACAAGAAGCTAAAAAGAGCTAAGGAAATATTCTTCCCTAAGGCACCCACAGAGAGCACAGGCCTGCTGACCCTTTGATTTGTGACTTCTAATCCTCTGGACCTGTAAGAGAATAAATTCTAGTTGTTTGAAGCTACCCAGTTGATGGTACTCTGTTATAGCATTCTTAGGAACTAATACAACCAGTCACTGTGCATGTCTTATTTCTCATTTTCACAATATTCTTTCAAGTTGCAAGGTAAATGTGGTCAACCCCTTTGCTCAAGGAGATGCTGAGGATCAGCAGTCCACCTGCGTCTCACAGGCAGCAAAGCATGCATCACCTGGGATACAAGCCCTCTCTCGGGGCTCTTGCTGTGCCCACTGTGCCTATCTGACCTCATTCCATCATGTGCCGGGTCTCTGTGTATAGCTGTGTGACCGCTTCTTCCCTTCAAGGCTGCCATATTCCACAGGTGTTGGTCTCATAGCATGTAACTCTTCAGTGTCTCTTTCAGTCTACCACATTCAGTAAATACTTGATAAGAAATTATTTTAAAGTTAGAGGATTAAGATTTTTAAATACAAGAGAAATACAAGGTAAGTATTTGGCAGGAAAAAAGAAACCCCAATAGCTCATGACTTCTGGAGGGAATCTGGAATTGATATTTTCACACAGAAAGTACACCGGTGATACTTGTTCTCTAGAACCAGGTGCTGATCTTAACAGTATTTATCAATATTCCAAAGAAGGATGAAAAACAAGTGTATGGAATAGAAGAAACAAATATCAGAAATATAGGGGCCATCAAATGGCCAGTTATGTTGCGTATCTTATAAATGTGAAGCTTCCTGTGTTAGAGGAAAAAATATTTCTTTCCCTAAATCAGATACTTGGATTCCAGATGCCTCCTGGGCTCAAGTAATCCCTTCCTCTCAACTGAGGATAACAGGTATCTGTGGGATTTCTTTTTAAGAAGCTCTAGTTCTAAAATGCCCAAAATTTCTTCAGAATGCCTTTCTAGTAGCTAATAACATTTTCTGTGTCAAAACGATTCACATAATGTCTTCAGGAAAATTTCGAACTTTCTTGTACTTACAGTGACCACCAGGGGTTAATCTTAAATTATTTTCTTGGACATATTCCAGAATGAGCTACAGGTAGATATCTTTGAATGTCTAAGTTTCTGACTTAATCTTTAAGAAACTAATGATTCCTTGTATTTTATAAGCTAGGAAGTGGACTTCTACAGAGATTACTATCCTTGGTCTGGGATAATAGGAAGTGAACTTGTAGAGTGGTACAAAGAGATGGTTTTGGGTCTTTTTGGGCTGTCAGATTTAAAAAGGAAATTACAAAAAGGGGGGCAACAAATTTTGGCTCAAAATGCTAAGGAATTAACAATTAAAATGTTTTTAAAATGTATTTTTTCTGACCAAGCGTGGTGACTCACATCTGTAATCTCAGCACTCAGGAGGCTGAGGCAGGAGGATTACCACAAATTCAAGGCCAGCCTGGACTATTGTGAGTTCAAGACCAGCTTGAACTACAGAGTGAGACCCTGTCTCAAGAAGAAAGAACCAAACAAAAAACAAAAACCTCAAACAAAACAATGGTATGGGTTTCCTTTAGAAATAGTATTTCATTGCCAGAAAGTTTCTCACCTACCTGAGAATAAACACCACACAGGTGTTGTAAGCAGCTGACAAAGATGCCTTTGGACTGAATTTCTACCAAGATCTACCCTCAGCCAACATTTTATGAAATTTCAATTTTATGTTCAGGTGTTAGAACTCAGAGAAGAGTGGACAAACCTATTGATCTCCTTGGGCCTCAGTTCTCCAAGTTAAAAAATTAAGATTTTAATAAGTGGATTTATATTAATAACTTAAAAAAACTTAGGCATTTAGGGTATGTAAAAATTGAAATGATATCACCTCTTGCAGAGAAGCTCCTGGGCACCTGTGTACTCTGCGTGGTACCACCTTTATCTGCTTATAATCATTCAGGTCCCACTTTCATTAGCTCACTAAAAGGAAAATATATAAGTAACTGCCTGCACTGAAGGCATTCAAATTCATGGCCACGATCACACGTTTCCCACTGGACTTTTTGGTGCGTGCCTGTAATTCCAGAACTCTAAGAGGGTGAGACAGGAGACTCACAAGTTCAAGCCCAGCCTGGGCAATTTAGCAAGCCCATCTCAAAATATAAAATGGAAAAAGGGCTGGAGATGTAACTCAGTGTGAAGGCCGCTGGATCACTATTTTAAAAATTTAAAAATTACACATTCCCCTGAAATCTTATAGGAATCTATCTAAACATGAGAAAAATTAACTGGTGAATACAAGAATTAAGGATAGTCTTTTGGATATTCTAGGACTATAACATTCTATATCTTCTTTTTAAAATATGCCTTTTTTTTAATAGTTGTTGTCTTCTGACTTCTTGCTACCCTGTTACTTATTTTATATTTGAGCATAGTCCCTTCTTTTACAGAGGATTCACATAATTATATTCTTAATGGAAGTACTAGCACTAATACTGTAATTATTTTTTTACAGGGAAAGTAAGTTGACCTATTAATTCAAAATTGGCATTGAGAAGCTAATCAAGTGCTTGATATACTTGACTTTCCTCAAATGCTAACTGTGACAGAATTGTCCCTATGAGAATTTGAACAAGCAAGATGAACAGATACAATTTTTGACCCTATATCTTTTCTTTAGGGGCTTCCTCATGGTCATTTTAAAAATTTTTGTGTGATTGGGAGTGGAGGTCAAAGCAATCGATTTCAAGCAGAAAGCTGGCCAATTTCAGTGTCCTTTCTAATTCAGAAATAGCTTTTATTGTTTTTCATGGGATGAATAGAGGGACACCCCAATTACCATGCAAGGTTATTATTTTATGCCAATTCTTTTTTTTAATTTTATACCAGTGATAAGATACAGATATAGAAAACCATTTTCCAGGTCTATGAAACTCAATCTGTTTTTTTTTTTTTTTAATTCACAACACATTGTTTTGTGGGTCTTTTAAAAATGCCTTTAATGACACATGACAGATTGAAGGTTAAAAAATAGGTGATAACCTCATATAAAACTTCTCAAACTTAAAGGAATTTGAAAAGTAGAAATCCCAGGGAGTATGAAAAATGCATTTTTTTTTTCAGTAGCTGTCAAGCAAGAACTATAATTATCTGTTCTTTGTCTGGTGCATCATAAAAAGAGCACTTAGGAAAGAAATGTGTCAAGCAGCTCAGTTTTTTATCACTTGCCAAAGCCCAGTACAGAGTGCTCAAAAGCTGTGGGTCTGACTTATTTTCAGAAAAGTTGGCAGAATTAGCCACTATCTGTCTGCTTGATAGTTTCCTAAAATCATCAGGCTCTTTGACCTGACCCTGTATGTCTCCATAATTCCCAGGCACAGTGAGCTCTTCTGCCTTCTTCATAGCCAAAGCCTCACCAGAGCCTGTCAGTTGACTACATACAGAAAGGCTGACAAAGTCTTTAAAAGGCCTTGCTATCCAGGCATGGTTGCATACACTTGTAATTCTAACACTCTGGGAGGCTGAGGCAGGAGGATTACAAACTGGAGTCCAGCCTGGGTAATTTAGCACCTTATTGAGACTCTCCACCCCTTCCCAAAAGAGGGCTTGGCATGTAATCAGTGTAAAGAAACTGAATTCAATCTCTAGTCCTGAGGGGGAAAAAAACCCATGCTACCAATTTGACCCATTTCTAGCAAAATGTTAAACATACACTTTTTGATGCACTAATTCTACTTTTAAGATTTTGTCCTACAGATAACTCAACTATGCATCAATATGTAGAAAGATGTTCACTGTAACACTGTTGTAATATAAATGACTGGAATCAACTAGTCATCAAGAAGTTTGTTTTTCAATAAATTATGGTACATCATATAATGAATCACAATTTAGTTGTTAGAAATAAAGAGGCAGAGTTATTATAATAAAAACAGTAAGACACAGGATGAGAGAAATATCTTGATGTGACTTTTATGTAAAGTTTAAAAATAGACATATGTACTTCATTTGGCACAAAGCATTTCAAAAAGACACATGCTGGCCACACACAGTGCTGTGCACCCCACTACTCAGGAGGCTGAGGTGGAGGATTCCAATTCAAGGCCATTTGGGGCAACATAGACTCGGCACAATAAAATATAAAGAGTAAATGCATTGAAGTGTCTACAGAGGTTAACTTTTGGGGATTTGGAGGGATGGAGGGGAATCTTTAACTTTTCAATTCATACCATTTTACACTATTTGGATTTGTGGCAGGGATGGGCAGCAAATAGATCGTGGCCACAAGCCCAGTTGCTTGAGTTCCTGCCCTTTTTAATAGCTGAGTAATGTTGGACAGGCTAATCAGTCTACACCTTCCTAGTTCCATCACCTACAAAGTCATAATTCATTCAGGAAAATTTTTAAGTCCCTACTGTATAGCAGACATTAGAAGTGAACAAAGAAATAAATGAATAAAGCATGCAAGACTATTGGCCCTCTACCAGGCGTGTTGCCCCACACCTGTGATTCCAGCACTCGGGAGGGTGGGATAGGAAAGAGTGCTGTGAATTCAAGGCCAACCTGAACTACAAAACGGGACCATGTCTCAAAAAATAAATAAATAAATAAAATGTGTGTGCATGCACACACATAGATATAAGAGTAAGATATATATCAGAAGACAAAGATATGGAGAAATAATACAGGAAAGAGAGGGGTTGGTATAGGCGGTATATGAATAGTGCCTACCTCACAGTTACTGTGGGACCAATGAGTTGATACAGAAGTTAACAAGTTATGTAGAACACTTGACAAATGTGAATTATTATCACCATGTATTCTTATGAGTCAGTTATAACAATTTTAAAATAAAACCCACGCCCCACACTTTGATTAAAATCTCACATCCTCTTTTAATAGCTTTTGAAACCTTGGGTTGGGAATACACATTTTCATTTCACAAGTGTGAGATTATGTGGTTCAGCCACACCAGCCATCTGTCCATCCCCAAGTCCCAGGCTGCTCCCTGCCTGCGCGCCTATGTCCTCATTGTCGCCTGCCAAACTTGAGCAGCCTCAGGTCGCAGCTGGAGTTCACCCCTCAGAGAGGCCCGCTCACCTCCCTATCTAAATTAAATCTCCTTGCAATAATCTCTCACTATACCTTTCACTTTTTTTCACAGTACTTCACCAAATTTATAATTACAAGTGGGTTGAAGTGCTTATTTGTGATTATCAACTCAGCTTTTCAAGCCAAATAAGCTTCTCCCCCAGGACCACTGAAGTGGAGAAATAGAGAGGAGGAAGGCTGGGTGTGGTGTGGGCCAAGTGGACAGTTTTTATTCAAAATTTGTAAAGCCAGTCCTGCAGGGGAAAGAGCTATGAGGCATGTGAGAAAATAAAATGATATGCAGGTGTTTGCTGCTAGGCAGGAACTTGTAGGGACCGGGCCTATGCTTGCAGGGGAAGAAGCTGCTGCCTCCTCAAATGGGTGCTAAGATCTCTTCAAATGTTGTTGTTGTTGCTTTGTTTTATTTTGTTTCAGAGAAAGCCTTTTTAAGGCTTGTAATTAGATGCTCCCCTTGCCCAGCCTCATGCACTTATAGGTGTGGCTTTTGAGAGGTGGCTGGATCATGGGTGTGTGATACTGGGATTAAGAGTGTGTGGTACTGGATTAGTCCACTAATTGGTTTAGCATAGTTCTGGGTGTGGCTGAATGGATTGATTGAAAACAAGCCCCACCCTGGGTGTGGACGGCACTAACCAATAGACTTGTAGCCTAGATGGAATAAAAAGGGGAAATGAAGGTAGGCTTGCCACTCCTTGCTTGCCATAGCATGGACTGTTTATTCTCTATGATGTACCTCTGCCTGCCTTGGAGCCAGCCAACTATGGACTGAAACCCCTATAAACTGTGAGCTAAAATAAATCTTTTCTGCTTTAATTTGTGGGTGTTGGATATTTTGTCTTGACAATGAGAAAGTAACTAAGATAGGTCCACAACAGAAAATCACAAGGAAATGGTTTAAACCAGCCAAAATTATTGATTCAATCTTCTGGATGACCTAGAATACTCCTTGCTCTTTGTAATATCACTGTAAGGAGATTTTTTCTCTCTTTTTTCTTTTCTCTTTTCTTTCTTTTTTTTTTTTTTGGTAGCAGGGATTGAACCACAACGTCGCACCTGCCAGGCAGGCACTTAAACCATTAAGCTAAATCCACAGCCCTGTAATATCACTGTAATGCTACATTATCCACCAGAAGGGCATTTAAATATGCCATTTTTGAAGAAGTGGTATAAGAAGCATGTTCTCCAACTGAGCATGTGCAGGGATATGTCCATCTCTACAAGTCAGGACAAGCCTTTCCAATGTGAATATGCACGAGTCTTCCCAATAAAATCCCTTTGCCTCCTATGTTCAGGGAGACACTGTTTTCAGAGTCATCCCCAGTGCTGTCCTTATTTGCTACAAGTAATAAACATTTCTTCACTCTTTTGTCTTCTAATTGTCCTGTTGGTAATATGCATCCACTATGTTTTGTTGCATATGGATTTTTATATTATTGCTACATAGTAATTCCATTTTTCCTGGAAAAAAAATCTTTAGTAAAAAGTACATTGCTCATGAGTATTGGTGTTGCCTGAAGTGTTTGTGTGGAGATAAATTCTGAGCACACTAAGTACTATATTGTGTATCTAGGTTGGTGCAAAGTTAAAAAGAGAATGTACACAGGGGAGCAGAAGGCAGAGGTTGAGAAACCAAAAAACCCCTCTTGGGTACAGTAATAACTTGTAGAAATGCTCTGAAGTCACTTGGGAGCTCGAGGTGGGGCCTTGGTACACTTAGACTTTCTCGGTTATGGATAAAATAAAAATGAAAGGAATTTGGGATGCACTGCCTATTAATTTATCAGTTTTAAGGTATTGTTAGCATTGCTGAGGATATGAGAAAAGGGAGCACAAGGTTAATGGGTAGTAAAACTGATGCAATTTCTTTCTTTCTTCCTTTCTTTCATTTTTCTTTTATTTAACAGAAAGGTTATCTGTGCAGGAGATACTATATCTGGGTTAAGAACATAAGGTTCTCTAGTTAACATTACCCTTTAAAATAAGAAGCACAAACTGGGTATGGTAACACATGCCTATAATCCCATAACTCAGGAGGCTGAGGCAAAAGGATCATCACAAGTTCAAGGCCAGCCTGAACTATATAACAAGACCCTGCCTCAAAAAACAAACAAACAAACAAAAACAAAAAGAGTACCAATGTGAAGAAAACCTCTACTATTGAACCATCAGAGTACAAACAAGATCTGTATTTGCAGAAATTATCTAAGTTTCATAGAGCTACACAGTTTTCGGTAATGTCTTTCCTTCAGAAGTTAGTTCCTCTAGTGTCTAAGACAGCATTAAGCCCCCAGTTTTAAGATTCGCCTTGAATGTAAAGCTGTGATAGTTAACTGATTGTGTCAAGTTGAATAAGAAACACCCAGCTAAATTGGATCAGCGTAATTCTGAGTGTGGCTGAGGGAATTTATGGAAGCCAGAAGACCCACCCTTGGGTGGCTTGTCGCCTGAATGGCATAAAAAAATGGAGAAGGAAGGCTCCCTTCTGTTTCTTCAGAGGAGCTCCAGTCTTCACCTCACTTTGGAAGTTGTCTCCTGACTTCCAGCACAGACCCTTCAGCCTCCTGATACAGATTCGCACAGGACACTACAGTGAGCTCCAGGCCTTCAACCGGGTCCTTCAGATCTCCAGCACACAGATGGACCCTCCGCATTCTTCCACACCTGAGTGTGGGTGACTATTGAAAGCCTATCTTGTAAATACCTATATATTTGCATATTGCATTAAACCTGTTCCTCTAGTAAGCACTGACTGATACAAAAGGAAAATTCTAAAGTGTAAATGAATCTGGATACAAGAATTAGCTATGCCCACAGGAACTTTCCTCAGAGTCTTTACAGCAACTAAGGCTCTTCCCTGGTGGAGCAGAGAACTGATCTGCTCCCTAGTGACACTTCCATGTTACCTGAAGACAATACCTTGAGACCTTAAGATGCTACCAATTTCTGAAAACCCATCCCTTCAGTTGCTTTTACCAAGATTTTATGCAATGAGTGATCTGAGTTTGAATAAATCTGTCCAGCTTCTAAAATAGAAGAAACCCCTTCAACCTGGAATGTATCAGACTACAAATCACTGAAAACTGAAGAAAGCTGTAAACCTCTAGGTAAATGTGACCCTCAAGAGCTTTAAGAACATCATTTATGAAAGAAGAGTGGTCCTACAGTTAAGACTTACCTTTGTATGTCTGTGGCTAAAGTGACCATGTTCGTTTAAACTGCTATAACAAAATAGCTTTGGGCTGGGTAACTAATAAACAACAGAAATTTATTACTCCCAGTCTAAAAGCTGGGAAGCCCAAGATCAAGGAATGAGTACACTGAGTGTCCAGTGAAGGCCAGTCCTCACTAATGGTGATATCATAAGGGTCCTCACAAGGAAGAGGGGGCAAATAAGCATCCTTGGTCCTCTGTTATAAGGTCACTGAACACACAGCCCTAATTACCTCTCTAGTGCCCCAACTCTTTACATTACTGTGTTGGGGATTAGGTATCAACACACAAATTTAAAGCGGACATAATATTCAGGCTTAAAATTCTTCATTGAACCTCTATCTCTGAAGTCATTTAATAATAAATTATAGGATTTTCCCAAAATGGCAGAGCAGTGAGTGCCAGCATCTCAGCTTCTCCAGGACAAGGTGTCTGCAGTCTGGAAAGCAGTAGCTGGGAGAGGAATCAATGTGAGTGGAAGTTATCTGGGAACCACAAAAGAAGTGACAAAGGAGAAGAAAACAGGTTTGAGTGACACAGAAAAAATAGATCATACCAAGGAGAGACCATGTAGCATCACCCACAGTGACTGGCTAGCCAGCAATTAGGAGGCAAAGTGAAACTAACAAGTCTTTTGCTCATGGAGGACTGCATCAGGATTGAGAGAATTGCCTGCAGTCAGAAATGGGAGAGAGACAGGATGCTGCTTCCAGAAGAGCCTTCCATGGTCAACAGTACAAGTACCTGCAGCTACAGTCCTGAAGCAGGAACTGGCAAGGACATCACCGTAGGAAAGGACTGTTTAAAACTGGGTCCCAGAGCAGCCTGTTGGCTCCTTCACACTGCCTAATTCCCAGAGTGGATGAGGAAAAGACAGTCATGGGAGACAGCCTGCAGTTGGAGAGTAGACTAGGGGGAGTTCCCCCTGAAAGCCAGGGGCTGGAGAACACAGATCCAGCTCCCATGATCAGAGGTCAAGTCCAGTTGGAGTTATGTGGGAGTGGAAACATGGGAACTGGCGCCATGTTCTCGCTGTAAGCAGATCTCTATATCTTGCATCATTCTGGGAGCAGACTGCCACCTTAGACTTCCAGCATGAATAGAGATGCATCCTGACCTGAGCTCTGCTCCTTATCCCTAAGCTGAGGAAAAGATCCACACATCCAATACAATAGAAGACTTTGTTTTATTATTCTTTACTTGATTGCATTATTTTCTCACTTTTATTTTACTTTAAAAATTTTTTATTCTTTGCCGTTTTCCTTCTTCTGTTCATTTTCTCTATGCTGTCATTCCATTATTTTATATCTTCTTTGTTTTATGAGTATGTCTGTGTATGTGTGTTTCTCTTTCTCTTGCCTTTTTTCACCCAATATAGTTTATAGAGGAAAAGGGAATTCTCTCTTGTCCCTTTATACCTCGCCTATGTTTATTCATAGCTCTCTGCCTGACTTCTTTCTCCTGTGTCTTACTCATTATCAAGTTTTCTTTTCTTTCCTCTCCTCGTTTTCACTTGTCTCACTTTAACCTTTTCCCTAATGTTTATAGCAGTCATAGAATCTTTTCCCATTCCCATTTCTCACTACCAATTTTCTACCTAGTTTTCTCTGTTATGCCTTTCTAAATATATAGCATATTCCTATGATCATTGGAATCCTTTGCCACTGCTCCTATTTCCTCCTTCCAATATAACAGAGCAGAGGACTTTTTTGAAAATCTTTCTCTCTCTCTCTCTCTCTCTCTCTCTCTCTCTCTCTCTCTCTTTTCTCTTCTCTTCCTCCCTCTGGCATTACCTGGTCCCCCTCTACTGGGATTTAGATAACTGATTCTATAAAATTACAGTTGAATGCTGCTTTTCACCATTAGAGGAGACACAGTCATCACATTTAATGTGCACATTACTGTGAGTTAAGAACTTGGGTTATTATGATGCTTACACTGTAACCGTGGATCCCTTCTCTAGGCTAAAGACAGACTCAAAACAGGGTCTCATGGTATATTATTTCTCAACGAGCTCTGATAGATACTACTGTAACTGATTAGCCTTTGATTAGCATTGATACAGATGATTTGATTGCATATGAATAATACTGACTCAGTGGACAATTTCATTCCAATGAACCTGTCTGCTAAACCTATGTCACACCCAAGGAGAGGGTCAAGTAAGAGTTCCTAAGCTAAAAACTCGGACTGGATCAGACTCTGCAAAATTACCTGCAACCTGGCAGAAGGAAGTCCTGAGTCTGAGTTAGGTTCAGTATTGCAGTGGAGGGATCAGAAGAGCTACTAAGGTATGAGCAACCAGACTCTGGCAAAGAAGCCTCTTGAGAATCACATATGCAATATCTCCTTGGAATATTTAGTCTGTGCTCCCATCAAACATTATAGGTTTAAGATTTAGTGTGTTTCTTGGTTTATTTATGTTATGTTCTTTTATGGTTTTCTGTGTTTATCAGGTTGCTACTTTTGTGTATCTGTTCTTTCATTGTTTCTGATTTAATAGGTGTCTAACTTCCTATCTAGTTTCTTCACCCCAATATTAACATATTTTTTTTCACATCCAAAATGTTCTTCATTTGTTCACAATGTGTACACAGTAATTTTGATACCTGTTGCCTTGAATACTTCCTCAATTATCGCACATACATTTTCCCATTGTAGGCGACCAAGACCACATCCAGTCCTGGGCATGGAAAGGCCAGTGACTCCATTCTTCAGACAATAGCACTTCATGGCCATTAAGCTCCTCTATAAGTTCTCCTAAGTTGGCTTGTGTGAAGCCCTTTTCTTTGTGAGCAAGCAATATATGTATCTTCCATCTCTCTTCAGGACAGTCACTTCTCGAGGCTTCTTTTGTTGATTTAACAACTCCTACACCCTTCCAAATTTCTTCTTGAAGAGGACAGCTATCCCAGAACCCATGCGACAATCCTCCCTGATACAGTGGGCTAGAGAGTCTGTTTTGGGGCATGCAAAAGGTCTCCTTTTACATAAGTGATTCTGCTTCCTTCTGGAGCTTCATTAAGGCTGCGGCCATGACACTGAGTTGCTATTTTCACAACTTGTGTCTTCTGCAAAGGGGTCAGCCGCTGGGGATATTAACATATTTCTTTATTCTTTTTCCAAACATGTAAACTTTTTGCAAGTTTTTAAATTCCCTGTACTAAACTGCTTCACAGTAACTCCTATCTTCTCTAGTATTACCCTTGATCCTTCCTATCCTAAGTCTTTGGCTCTACTATATCTGACCCTCGCTTATTGTCCTCCCTAACAGCAAGTTCCAATATTATGTAGCTTTCTTCAATCACAAAGTAAACCCCCTTTCTCCCATGTCCAGCCCTTGTCCCCACAAACTGTTGTGAAAACTCTTAATACTAACCCTTCAACTCAACTAAAAGTACTCTAATAAAATCAGACACCAAATCGAGCTTTTCTTCTCATCTACCACTGTCCTCCCTTCAAACCTCCCCCTTAGTGTCTAACACTCTTCATCCAGCGACCTCCCATTCTCCCCACCCCACGACACCTACCCCACTGCAGAACGGTCACAAGTAATAAACTGCCATGGAGAACAGACAAAGTGGGGAAGTGGAACTGCAAGGACTCTCATATAGAAATGTTATAAGGTCGAATTTGTGGATGCTGTTATGAGCAGGAGTAATTCTTTCAGCAAAACATAGGGATAGAGTCACTTAAAGTAAATAAGAAAAGGAGTAAATAGTAGCACTGGACATACAAAGCTGAAAATTATTCATGGGGAGACAACATCTTACTACAAATCTCCACATAAGCTACAAACTCTCCTTGCTTCTCTAGTCCCCAACCTTCAGTAACGCCCCCTGCAAAAAAAGGAGAGGAAGAAAGAGGGAGTGATATATAATATTTTAAAGTTATATATAATAACAAACAAATAAACAAAGGAGAATTAGGGAGCAAGGAAATAGAGGATCTCTGGACATTCCCCCCCAACCCTCCCAAGGCAGAGCAAGGGGTCACAAAGGGAGAAAAAAACAAATACCATGTAGCAGAAATCTATGAAATGTTCATAGAAGGGATGAAGAAAATAGATGCATTCAAAGAGGAAATGAACTGAAAATTTACAGCAATATCACTCAATATGCCCCTGATGAATGTTGGGGAAATAGGTAAAAAACTAGAGAAGTTAATCAAGAAAGTTCAAAATTTGAATAACAGATTCAACAAGGATATGTAATCCTTTAAAAGATATCAGACATGCTAGGGATATAGCTCAGTGGCACAGCGCCTGCCTGGCAAGCATGAGGTCATACATTCAATCCCTGGTACAAAAAAAAGAAAAAAGACAGATATACCTGAAATAAAAAATTGTATAAAATTTATACATTGTATAAATGATCATTGTGAAGACAGAGTGCCTGATACTGAGGACAAGATACTGAACTTTGATGGAGGGCTCAAAGAAGCCAAACAGAAAATAAGAGAACAAGAGAAGACTATTCAGCAGTTACCAGATAAAAACAAGAAGACCAATCTAGGACTAATCAGAGTTAGAGAAAAACTAGATGACAGTACAAATGGATTTACTAACATACTTACATGTTATAAGCATGGAAGAAATTTTCCCAAATATAAGAAAAGAATTTAAAATACAAGTAAGTAAATATGATGAAAAAAGAAGCTCACCAAGGCATATCCTTATTTTTTATTTATTTATTTTTTTGCAGCACCAGGGATCAAACTCACAACCTTGCACCTGCCAGGCCGGTGCTTAAGCCACTGAGCCAAACTCCCAGCCCTGGTCTTTTGAGGCAGGGTCGCACTAGGTA
>RJWM01009994.1:0-66573 GCA_004363535.1 Dasyprocta punctata | reverse complement strand
CCAAAGGAAAGGGAGAAAAATAAGTAGGAAGTAAAAGACCTAGTTCTTAAAAGCCTGTCTAGGACAATGAGGCATTTCACTGATAACCCTCTACCAGAATGTAGCCCTAGAAAATTAACTTTGCCAAGACATATTCCTGATGGACAAAATATGTATTTTAATGAATCTTATGAAAGTAGTTAAACACATTAATTTAGATGAACATTTGAATAATCTTGAGAATTGAAAAGGACACCACAGCATGAGAAAATTAAAAAATGATCAATTTGACTGAATAAACATTTGAAACTTCTGCATAGTTTAAACATTCAAAAGGAATCTATTTGTAATGTAAATCTATTCATAATATAAGTGATGCAATGAAAGTGTCTTTACTATATAAGATGTTCTTATGAACTCTTGTAACCAATAATATTCATAAAAAATGTACGAAGGACATAAATGGTTTATGAAAGATATCCTAATGACAGGAAATGTATTAACAAATGCTTAATGTCATTCATAACTGGAAAAATGAAAAAGTAAATATGAGATATTTTAACATTTTATTAGAAAGTATTAATTATAATAGTTAATAATATCTGTATAAAATATTATATGTAAAGATTGCCACAACTTTGCTGAAAGACAATTTGACTAGTATCAAAAATATTAATAATTTTTATTTAAGAGAAAAAAGACATATATAAGACAGACAAAAAACAAAGGAGACAAACAAATGACTAGAGCAAATTCACAATAGTAACATTATAGGTTTGCAAAACAGAATGATATGAACATGACAATGGTTTCAATATTGCATATCATTACCTTCAAAATGATTCTTTTCGTTAACAGATATAGACTTGTAAAATTCATCTAATCATATGAGTACTAACCATTCTTTCTCAATAATGAATACATTCAGCAGTGTGTTCGTTTTAGTTATTTTACATATATATATATATATATATACAGATTTATATCTTTTTTCCTTTTCCTTTCCCCTCTTTCCCCATTTTCGCTTCCCAATTACTTTTGCTCTTTGAGCAGATTCTTACCCTTAAATAGTATTTATTGTAGATTTTGGATCATATATACTTTTTCAGTTTCTTACACTAGGGAGACAATATGGTATTTACACATGTGGGTTTGATTTATCTCACTTATGAGTATGGTCTCAAGTCGTGACCATTTACTTATAAAAGTTTCAATGCAATCTTTCTTGATAGCTGAGTAGTACTCCATTGTATAAAAATACCACATCTTTTTTATCCATGTCTTGATTGATGGGCACTTGGGTTGTTTACAAGATCTGGCTATTACAAATTGGGTTGCTATAAACATGGGTGCACAAATATCACTGTGGTAGGATTATTTCAGTTCTTTTGGGAAAATTCCAAGGAGTGGGATAGCTAGGTCAAATGGGATCTCTAATCCTAGTTTCTTGAGGAATCTCCACACTGACTTCCACAGTGGTTGCACCAGCCTACACTCCCACCAACAGTGGAGAAAAGTTCCTTTTTCCCCACAGCCCCTCCAGCATTTGTTGTTGGTTGATTTTTTAACCTTGGCCATTCTTTCTGGAGTGAGATGGAATCTCAGCATTGTTTTAATTTGCATTTCCTGAATGACCATTGATGTTGAACATTTTTTCATATATTTATCTGCCATTTGTATTTCTTTCTCTGTGCATTCATCTCAGATGCTCATTTTTGGATTGAATCCTTGAATTTTAGGGGCCTGATTTCTTTTAATTCTTTATATGCTTTAGATAGAAGTCCTTTGTCTGATGGACAATTGGCTAAGATATTTTCCCAGTTCATGGGTTTTCTTTTCACTCTGTTGGAGATTTCCTTTGACATGCAACAACTTTTTAGTAAGATGAGATCCCTGTTGTTGATTCTGGGAAGTGTTTCCCGTGCAGTTTGATTTGTGTTCATGAACTCTCTGCCTACTCCTGTGTCATCAAGATTTTTACCTACTCTGTCTTCTAGTAAGTTCAGTGTCTCTGTTTTAATGATCAGATCATTGATCCATTTTGACTTTATTTTAGTGCATGGTGATAGACATGGATCTAGTTTTAGTTTACGGCATAGAGAAAGCCAGTTTTTTCAGCACCATTTGTTAAAGAGGCTGTCTTTCTTCCAATGTACACGTTTGGACCTTTGTCAAAGATAAGGTGGCTAAGTGTGTTTGTAGTTGTGGCTGTATCTTCCAATCTATTCCACTGATCTTCAGGTCTGTTTTGATTCCAGTACCATGCTGATTTTATCACAGTAGCTTTGTAGTATAGCTTCAAGTCAGGGATTGTGATGTCTTCTGCCTTCCCTTTGTTGCCCAGAACTGCCTTTGCGATTCTAGGTCTTTTCTGGTTCCAGATGAATTTCAGGAATGCTTTCTCTAGCTCTGTGAGATAAGAAACTGTTATTTTGATCAGGGTTGCATTAAATCTGTATAATAATTTTGGGAGAATGGCCATTTTCATGATGTTTGTCCTTCCTATCCATGGACAGGGAATATCTTTCCATTTTTTGAATTCTTCTTCAATTTCCTTCTTCAGAGTAATATAATTTTCACTGTATAGATTTTTACTTCCTTTGTTAGATTAATTCCTAAGTATTTCATTCTTTTGGATGTTATAGTGGAGGGTGTGGTTTCCCTTATTTCTCTCTCAGGGACTATTGTTTGTGTACAGGAATGCTATTGATCTTTGAGTGTTCACCTTGTATCCAGCTACATTACTGGATTTGGTTATTACTTCTAGAAGTCTTCTAATGGATCTTTGGGGGTCTTCCATGTAGAATATCACATCATCTGTAAATAATGATAATTTTACTTCTTCTATTCCTATCCTTATTCCCCTTATTTCTTTCTCTTGTCTAATTGCTCTGGCTAGTATTTCGAGTACTATATTGAATAGGAGTGGTGATAATGGACATCCTTGTCTTCTTCCTGATTTTAGGTTGAAAGTTTTCAGTTTTTGTCCATTTAGTCAGATGTTGACTGTTGGTTTATGATATATAGCTTTTATCAGGTTCAGGTAGAGACCATCTATTCCATATTTCTGTAGGGTTTTTATCATGAATGGGTGTTAGATTTTGTCGAAAGCCTTTTCTGCATCTATTGAGATGATAATGTGGTTCTTGTCCTTGGCCCTGTTGATATGGTGTATTACATGTATTGATTTGCATATGTTGAACCATCCCTGCATTCCTGGGATTAATCCCACTTGATTGTGGTGTATAATCTTTCCGATAACTTGCTGTATTCTTTTTGTCAGTATTTTATTGAGGACTTTTGCATCTATGTTCATTAGGGAGATTGGCCTGTAGTTTTCTTTTTTGGTTGGGTCTTTCTCTGGTTTTGGTATTAGGGTAATACTTGTTTACAGGAATGAGTTAGGGAGACTTACTTCCCTTTCAGTTTCATTGAAGAGTTTGACGAGTGTTGGCATTAAGTCTTCCCTAAATTTCTTGTAGAATTCAGCAGTGAATCCATCAGGACCCAGGCTTTCCTTTATTGCTATGGTTCTAATTACATTTTCAATTTCATTAACTGAAATGGGTTATTCAGCAGTTTTACATCTTCTTGATTCTGCTTTGGTAATTCATAGGTTTCTTGGAATCCGTCCATTTCTTCTGTGTTATCAAATCTATGTGAGTAAAGGTTTTCAAAGCAGGTGTTGATGATCTTCTGTATTTCCACAGGGTCTGTAGTGATTTCACACTTTTCACTTCTTATTACATGAATCTGAGTTTTTTCTTTCCTCTTTTTGATAAGGTTGGCTAGGGTTTATCAATTTTATTTACTCTTTCAAGGAACCAACTCTTCAATTCATTAATTCTTTGTATTGTTTTCTTAGTTTCAATTAATTTCTGCTCTGATCTTGTTAATTTCCTCCCTTCTTTGGGCTTTGGACTTGGCTTGCTCTTCTTTTTCTAGGAGTTTGAGGTGCAGCATTAGGTTGTTTATGTGTGTTCTTTCCATTTTTCTGATATGGGAGTTTAGTGCTAAAAATTTCCCTCTGAGGACTGCTTTCATTGTGTTCCACAGGTTCCGGTAATTTGTATTTGCATTTTCTTTCAAATGTAGATACTGTTTAATTTCTTCTTTAATTTCTTCTGTGACCCATTGGTTATTTCAGAGAGTATTATTTAATTTCCATGTGTTTATGGGGTTCTTGTAGGTTTTCTTGTCATTCATTTCCAGTTTTACTGTACTATGGTCAGATAATATGCATGGAATTCTTTCAGTACCTTTGCATTTACTTAAGCATGTTTTGTGGACCAGTATATGATCTATTTTAGAGAATGACCCATATGCAGCTGAGAAGAATGTGTTTTCTCATGTTGATGGGTGGAATACTCGGTATACATCTACTAGGTCCATTTGTTCATAAGTTTGATTCAGTTCTGTTATTTCTTTGCTAATTTTTTGCTTGGTTTATCTGTCTCTCTGTGACAGTGGGGTGTTAAGGTTCCCTGTTATAACTGTACTATTGTTGATTTGGTTTTTTAGGTCTGCTAAGAATTGTCATACGTAGTTGGGTGCTCCCATATTCGGTGCATATATATTTATGATTGTAATCTCTTTCTCTTGAAGTTTTCCCCTAACAAGTATGTAGTTGCCTTCTTTATCTCTTTTGATCATTTTCGGCTTGAAGTTCACATTGTCTGCAAACATAATAGCTACCCATGCTTTTTTCTGGGTTGCTGTTGCATGGAGTATTGTTTTCCAGCCTTTGATTTTTAGTCTGTGAATTTCCTTTTGAGTGATATGCGTTTCATGTACACAGCATATTATTTTGTTTTGTTTCTTAACCCACTCTGCTAGTCTGTTTCTTTTTATTGGTGAGTTGAGACCATTTACATGGATTGATATATCTGATATGTACTGGCTCATCCTTTTCATGATATCTTTCTGTTGTTGGCTTTCTATATTTTCTGTTTAATTATTTGCCCTGCTTAGTGGTTTCCTTTTGTTGTTGTTCTTAAGATTGTAGCTATCTTTGTCTCTTTCTAGAGTGTCTTTCAGTACTCTTTGTAGTGTTGGTTTGGTGGCAATAAATTTCTTCAGTTGTTCTTTGCCATGGAAGTATCTTATTTCTCCATCAATTTTTAAGGATAGTTTTGCAGGGTACATCAATCTGGGTTGAAAGTTGTTTTCTTTCAGGATCTGAAATACTTTACTCCAAGCTCTTCTTGACTTAAAGGTTTGTGTTGAGAAGTCTGCTGTGATTCTGATAGTCTTTCCTTCATAGGTGATCTGTTTCTTTTCTCTGACAGTTTTAGTATTTTGTTCTTGTGCTGTATTTCTGATACTAATTATTTTATGTCTGGGTGAAGATTTATTCTGGTTATGGTTAATTGGGGTTCTATATGCCTCAGTTACCTGTATTTCAGATTCTCTTTCCATGTTTGGAAAATTTTCTGCTATTATTTCTGCAAATAGTCTTCGTGGGTCATTAGTATTGACCCCTGCTTTTTCATTTATGCCTATTAATCTGATGTTATGTCTCATGGCATCATCTTGCAGCTGTTGAATTGTTGTTTCCTGGCTCCCTGTTATTTTTAAGAGATCTTTTCTTTCGTGATTGTAAGCTCCAATGCTGTCTTCATGGTCTGAGATTTTATCTTCAGCTTTATTCAATCAGTTTTTCAAACTTTCCATGGGATTTTTCATTTCCTGAATTTCCCTTTGAATCTGTTCCATGCATCCTATTTGTGTCTTATCTTGTTCATTCAAAGTTTCCATTATTTTCATATGTTCTTCTATTTTTTATCTTGATCTTCTTCAGATACACCCAACTTTCTTTCACAATGGTTGTCATTTCAGTTTTAAGCTGAGACATTATTCCTGATTTGAGTTTCTCTGTAGCTTCATGGAGTTGTTTCTTCACTGCATTTGCTATCATTTCAGAAAGTTCAGTTGTGTGACTCCCAGTGTCTTCCATTTCAGTGTCTCTTGGGTTTGTTCTCAGTGGGCTGGGGGATTGAGACTGCCTCTTGGTCTTTCATTTTGTCATTTTCTTCTGGGACCTGTCTGGCTAGGCAGGCAGCCTCCCAATGAATTGTTCTGGAATGCTGTGTTGGGTAGAGCTTCAATCCTCCAATATCCCCGTGGCTAGGCAGGGCACACCCCCAACTAGTGAGGGTGCACTCCTGGAGTGTGCTGCTGGAGCCTCCACCTTACTGAGTGGGAGCTGAGACCTCTGGGACCCAGGCGGCTAAGCGGAGCGCACCCCAGAGTGTGAAACCACCCAGACCTCAAAAATGTTAATTTTCATTGCCTTCAATTCAGCAACTCCTCTTCTAAAAATGCAAAGGTATATGCAAAAATATTGACTGGAAATTTGGTGTTTTTAATAGGATGTGGAAATAAAACTAATCTCCTATTAGTAAATTGAAGTGGTAATTTAATATTCATATAGTAGAATGTCATTCCAATTCTGTAAAAGTGATTAGTTCCTGGAAATTAGTGGACAGAGGGAAGTGAATAATATAGTTATTGGTGTAAAATGTATGCTAATATGTTATGTACAAAACAAGTGTTCTGTGTATAATGTTTAAAAGAGAAAAATTTTACAAAGGATAGCCACTAAAATGTACATAGTGGTCATGTCGATTTGGGTTGCTTTATCCTTTTGTCTTCAGTTCTTTCAAAGTCACATTTTCATAAGACACGATTTTTTAATTGGCAAAGTTTACTTTAAATGCCAATCAAATAAGGCAATGGTTAGGGAACTGTGCAACCTTGTTCCAGGCTTACATTCAGACTTACATCAAAAGTGTCAAAAATTGGCTAGTATGACCATTATGCAGGGCAGCACAATTTTTTAAAAAATTAAAAATTGAACTACAGCACAATCCAGAAATCTGTCTACTTGGAGTAAATCTAAGGAAGATACAATCATCACACCTATGTTCATTGCAGCATTATTCACAGTAGTCAAGATATGGGAACAACCTAAGTGTTCATTAAATGAATAGATAAAGAAATTACGATAGACAATTGATAGATCAATATTCTTAGATTTAGATGATATGGTTATATCCTGATAAACCCGTAATAAATTTAGAATATCTTATATAGAAGTGCCTCTAATATATCCAACATACAGACCATCATGGCTTTAGCAACACGGTACCCTGGAACACAGAACATTTGCCCTTATGGTCACATAACTGATGGGGAGCTACAGACTTCTGCTACTGCCCAGTAGCAAGACAGTGTGGTAGCATAAATCCCTTCTAGTCTAGGAAAACATCGAAATTCCAAATTTGAGCAATGGTTTCTAATTAATGAATATCCCTTTCTCACAATCATAAAATCAACAGTTCCTAAGTTAAACTATTGGATAAGGGACTATCAGCACATCTTTATCATATAGATTAAAATCTGATTCACCCTTTTACAAAAGGAGACACTGCCTGTATGTATGCTAAATGAAATCAACCAGACAGGAAAATACTGCTTGAACTCATTTCTATATAGAGTCATAAAAAAAATCAAATACATAGGGAGAACAGCAGTTACCAGGAGCATGAAGGAAAGAAGTGAGGAGATGTAGGTCAAAAGGCAAAAATTTGCAGGTATGTTGAATAAATAAGTCCACAGATATAATGTACAGTATAAGAATTATAGCTAATAATATTGTATTACATGCTAAAAATTTGCTGGGAGTAGACGTTAGGTGCCTTAACACAAGGAGAAAGAAACTATGGAAGGTGATGGATGTATTAATTTGCCTGACTGAACTAATCATTCCATGGTGTATATGTATAGCAAACTTCATGTTGTTCACCTTAAATATATGTAATAAAAGTGAATAAATGTAAAAAAATTAGAAAGGTTTGAAAAATATTGGGCAGGGTGTTACGGATATAACAGTGGCCCAGAGCAGACACAGTCAGCCAACACCACCCATCAGAAGCAACAGAAATCCCTGGCAACATAAACTCTCTCAATGGAAAGGGAGCAGTCAACACTGCATTCAGGTAATATAGTCAGAAAAATGACAGGAGACGGGGATTAGCATAAATAGTCTATGTGCCAGGGAGCTGCCCTATAAAAGTGCCTCAGATCTTATCATAAACAAATTGTGTTATTGCCATGAACACTTTCAGACTTTGCAATGAGCTGGAATCTTACACTAACGTCTAGATGCAACAGCCTTGAAAGTACAGGTGATTTCTGTAAGTGATACTACCTTTTTAACCACACAGGGGTAAACTGAGGAAATATAAGTAGATCTATTTTTCATGCTTCTCATGATAATGTGTACATTCATATACATTGGTGTCTTATTTATATTTTTGATCCATAATATATATTCTCTATTTTAGCTTCTGCTTCTAGATGAAATTCAGAATTTAAATATTATTTGATGATCTGGATGTATTTTACCTATAAACTAAGACCAATTCATGAGGCCAAATGATAAAAAAATCAAAGCCATTTTTGTGTTCTATATTGTAATATTGCATTATCATATAAGTATAGCCAAATCACATTCAAATGCAAAAAATCAGTAACTTAGCAGTCTTCATGAAAATTATGGATTTAATTTGGGAAACATAGGAATTTTGTAACATATAAATACACTCTTTATGTGTTTTTGCAAAGCAAAATTGAAGTAATCATTTATATCTTACAAATCCATTTCCAAATCTCTATCCCTATTTGTTGTTACCTATCGAATTAGCTGATTTTTTAAAATGTCAGCCACATGATCAACTTTCAAACAATTCAGCAAAGGAAAGAAGTTAGATAAGGCAACTGTGGCAAGTTTTGATCATTGTTCAAACTGGGTCACAACTGTACAAGAGTTTGGTACACTATTCTACTTGTGTATACATTTGAAATTTTTCATAATAAAATAATTTAAGATTTTAATCACTCTTTGAAATGTGTTTTAGCATATGTTAATGTCATCATTTTATATAATGGAGGATAACTTTAAATTCCTCTTTTTCCTCTAGGGAAAGTCTTTACTATGTTCTTTCTCTAATTCAGTTTTTTTTTTCTAGAAGAAATAGAGACTAGTGTAAAATCATGCTATAATTTTAACAACCAAGTATATGAGACTTCACTATTATTACTTTCTGTTTGTCACAGACAATTGTAATTTTTGCTTTGTTTTTACAGTACAATTAATACAACCCATTTCAACTAATTCAAATCAGTTCCTTACATATTACATAGTCAAACAGATATTCTTTTCCACATGTATCCAGAAATATGCATATATACCCATATTTTTATTTATGCTTTTCAATGTACCACATGTATGGAATTTCCATTCTAAGTAAATAATAATACAGCATTCTTAGATGCATTTCAGTATTAGATAATTAATAGATAATTATAATCAGAGGACATACTTATACTTGTAAAAATATCTTCATTTATCTAAAATTCAAACTTAGCTGTATAGACTATATTTTATCAGGAAATCATATCCACAACCCAATCCACATTTTCAAGACCTAACTCTAATGCTTATGCCACTCTGAAACCTTGTATAGATCCTTACCTTCTTCTAGTGCTCCCGGAGCATTTTAAGAGCCTCTCTCTTACAAAGTGTTCTCATTAGAAAAACCACTTATTCATATGTCATGGTTGGATCAAGAATAACACCCAAAACTCTCACATGCTGAGAGGCCAGGTTTTAGGAAGATGATTAGCACTCGGGAGTGCCATAGATGAATGAGGTGTTAGGAGGTGGTCCTTCTCAGGAGATAAAACACCACATCACCCCAACTGAAAGAAAGAGAGGATTATTTCAACTTACAACCCACAATGGGCTGTCTCCAAGGTAGAAATGACATGGCAGCAGGGTCTGACAGAGGAAAGTCACTCACATCATGGCTGGCAGGAAGCAGAGAGAGAGAGGAGGAGTCAGGAGGAGAGGTACACTCTTTCAGGTTGTGGTGGATTAATTATGGTCAATGTGAGTGGAAGCACCTAGCTGAACTCTCAGCATGATTCTGGGAAAGGAAGACCCACCTGAGGATTATTGCCAGAATGCATAAGAGGATAAACAGGGAAGACTGCATCCTGCTGATTTCCCACAAGCAACTGTGTTGCAGCTGGTTTTCCTGATCTGAACTCAGTTGTCCTCACTGGAGGAGGACTTTGAGTCTTCACCTTGAGCGGTGGCTTTCTAGCTCAAGTGTAGATTCCTCAGCCTGCTGGCACAGACCTTCACTCAAGTGGCACAGACTTTCTAGCTTCCAACATTGACCTTTGGGCCTTGCTGGTGCAGACCCTTGAGAATAGACTTCCATGAAACATTGCTGTGGGCTCTGGGCCTCTGGCTGGACTTGTGGAGGACATTGCTATGGGGTGGTAAGCCTCAATTTGAGCCTCTAATGCACAGATCTGCACTCTTCTACATTTGACCTATAGCATGACTACTATAGAATATTCCTATAATGTGTGTGTCCTATTAAATCTATTCCCTTGCAAACCACTGATTACAACAGAGGTCAAGCCCCTACTGACCTGCCTCTTCCTACCTACTTCCATCTTCTAAAATCCTGTTCATCTAGATCCCCCTAAGATGCAATCTCCTTCAAAAAGTTCCACCTCTGAGTGTTAAGGAATCATTTTTTATTCCAGTTATAGCATTTTATCTTCTACATCCCTCTTTATGCAATTTGAGGACAAGAGCTGAGTGTTACTTCCTCTTCACATTACAAATCACATATTATTTATACGTTATACTAGCAATAGCTACACTATGATGAATAGAAATCATTTGAATGTCTAAAATGTTTTAGTGATCTCAGTTGAACCTAAAAAATTAATAAAACGTTTAAATTCTCCTAAGACTTTTTTCTTTTGACATTTTTACAAATGAGATCTTGTTTTATTTCCAAGCTAAACATGAAATTCTGGACTTAACGGCTGATCCTCCCTCATTCTCTGGTTTAACTGGAACTACAGAAGCATGCCACCATGCCTGAATTCCTAAAATCACTGAGAAACTGCTCATAATTTTCATTTAATGATTTCTCTTAAGGATAACTGAATAATAAAACCCATTTATCTATTTCAGAATTTAAAAAGCAGTAGTATCATTGATTTTAACAAATGTTCCTTTGGTGTGGGATATTGGTAGTGGGTGAGGCTATGGGCCCACGAGATAATTTTAATATGGTAACTATACTTTCCACTCTATTTTGTTATGAACCTAATACTCCTCTAAAAATATATTTTTTAAAAAAAATTAAAAGGGACAACTTGATTTGAACTTGACAAGTACAACTGCTGTTTGAATTTTCCTAAAAATGTATATAAGTCAAGTAAGTGATGGATATAATTCTTGACGTATCTTGAAAATTAAACATGAGTCCTTTATGCAATGTCAATTTTGCTTTATTTGGTTTTACAGATTTTTAAACTAATACAAAGTAAGAAAGAAAGCTTTATTAACCTTTAGTCTTTTGGTGGATGGTTACTGTGGAGTGTGCCATATTTTATTAATCTTACTAGAACATTTCATCTGCTAACAGTTGACAAAACATAATTTTAATTTCCAAATATAAAAGTCAGCTATGCAAATAATTTTAGAGCATTTTATTTTCTTGTGCCTATGTGTACACATGCATACTCTAGTGCATACACACATAATGAAGAAATATAATCAAATGGATTATTGATGATTTTTATACTTCTGAGAAAAGAGAAATAATCACTTTTTGGTTGAATTATTTTCATAAAACTATATCTTACTATAAACATATTTTCCCTTTTTTCTGCATTTCTTAGGGAATATTCATTTGTTCATTGTTCATTCAACAATTCATGATATAACTGTCACTGTGGCTTAGTGTTTGGATAATCTCTCACAGCCTATTAGCATTTTCAACACAATCTAAAAGATATATAAAAGATTTTTGAAAACAAAAAATAGTTCAAGGTGCAACTTCAAGTCTTTTCTCAGGGAAAATAAAATATTTGCAACGCTACCTCAAATTTAAAACGTTTCAATCCACTTGTGATAAAACAATTTAATCTTCCATTTCAAAGCAGTCTATCAGACCTTTAGCCATAGATTGAATCATGACATGCTAACAGAAAAAAATATCATTTCCATGTTGACAAAAATGAAATCATTTTGGTCTTCTCAGAAATGTCACCATCCTGCACCAATGCATAGCTTTTAGGGTGGGAAGGAAGTCTATGGACCCTAGCCCAGTGAGCTAAATCAGTTGAATCGGCTCTAGTAACCAGTGGGATCTTGATGTCGCAGCCAGACCACTCTCAGAGCCACAAAGAAAATGCACTGTATGCCAAAGAAGGAATACAAACACTACAATGTTGTTCAGACAACAGTAAGGGAATTAAACATAATTTTTCCTAAATTCTGTTATTGATACTAAAAGCGAGAATTTTGTCCTCAGCTCCACACAGAGGAAAAAATAGATTTAATAAAATTTCAGACAAATTCCTTCTCTTACAAAACTGTAAATAAATATGCGAGGAATTGAAAAACAGGATGGTAATTTTATTTTTTACTAATAGTGTAGTCTCAACAGATATTTCACGATGACAATTCAACAGCGGTGGCATTTTGCTAATTTCTAAATAAGTTGGAAGATAAAGTGATTCACTGCAAATATAATTGATCTTCCCCTCACTGCTGCATAAATAGTATTTGTTATAAAAGTTTAAAAGCCACATTTATGCATTAAATTATTAAAGGAAATATATTACACAATGCTTCCACATTGTATTGTTTTGCACGGGTTATCGTGGAATCCTCACCATTTATCATACATGTACTTCTGTCTTTTTTCTACTCAGAAGCACAGCATGAAAAAACTTCATTTCACATTGAAACATCACTGTATGGAGCAGTGATGAAATGAGACACAGGAGGAGTTATACTCCGGTAAACAGTTGGTCTACGGGAATGATAGCATTTTATGCTGAGACTGATATATCAATTTTAAGTCCTAAGAGATGACTGATCTGAAAGCCACAATGTCACTAGTGATGAACTATACGCATGTGAAAAATTACAGGTAACGTGACTAGGCCTGCTGAGAGGCCTCTCACCCAGGCCTGTTTTACAAACCAACACAGAATGCAATGGGTCCTCCTCCAGTGAGAGTTCCGATTAATTATTCCATTTCACTGGTGGACAAAAAGCATTAGTTTTGTCATGGGCATCTAAAATGTGTTACTAAATAATCTAACTTCAGTGATGTTATAAATGCAACCAGAAATATATTTCACAGCTAGTGTTTCAGTATGCACACATTTTATACAAAGAAAAAAGAGATGGAGATTTTAGGAGAAAAACGATGTCACTCAACCATCCGAGAAAAGAATCCACAACACAATTTTTCTTGGCTCAAATAAAAGAAGCATCACCTAGTTTTGTTTTCTCCCACATTTTCAAAGTGTAAACTATTTCTCACTGCATATATAAACCATAGAACAATTTTGAAAATATTTTCTTGATTAAAATAAGAAGCTTCAGAATTATTGCTGGCAGCTATAGACACCTGGTTATAAACTGATATTTCACACTACCATCAGAGTGAAAAATAAATGCTAGAAATATTATCTCTATTTTTTGAATCTTAACCATTTTAATTCAAATTAAAATGTATGAAATTGAGCTGAAAATTCATATAAATATAAAATAATGGTTTCTGAAGCCAGGCACAGTGATACAGATCTGTAACCCCAGCACTCAGGAGTCTGAAGCAGAAGGAAAGCAAGTTCGACCCCAGCCTAAGCTACATAGCAAGACTCTGTCTCAAAATTTAACACTTAGAAAAAAAAGTGGTGAGGGTACAACTCAATGCAAAGTCCCTGGATTCAATCCCCCAATACTGCAATAATAACAATAGTAGTATAGAGTAGCGTTTCAGTGCCTCAATTTTCTTAGCTACAAAGTGGACATAATATAGTACTTGCTTAGAGAAAGAGCCATCGGAATTTAATAGCACTGGCAAATGCTGTGTAAGGATTTTCTTCTAGTTTCTATTATTCAATATATCTGCATGAATATAAGGAAAACATTTTAGGACAGTTCTGCAGATAGTAACATGTTAACATTAATGGAAATGTAACCAAGATAGTGTAGAACAATAGATATATGGAAGATGGCATCACACAAATATGGAAAACACATATGGTGAAATGCAACTGGGTTACTGATCCCTTTTGATATCTAGAAAATTATGTATGTAGGAGCAAATATAGGATTTAGAATCAAAATATCTGTATTTGGCTTCCAATTTTAGGATTTATTCAATATAGGAAAGTCACAAAAGTTCTTAAACCTCAGTTTTCTTATCTAAAGTGGTAATAATACTATCTTTCTCCTCATTGAGCTGCAAACTTTAAATATGAAGACAGCTTGGAAAATACTGAGTGGGGGTATAAAAATATATTATCTTATGCAACTATCCTCTATAATTAATTATATTAGTTAATTATTATTAATGTATTAAGTGTAGTTTCCTTTTCTCACATTACCTCTTAGATTCATAAAATTTAACAGCCTTAGTACAATAGTCACATTTACCCTAAGACCAAGCAACCCTACTGTAGATAGTTAGCCTAGAGAGATGGAAACAATACAATACTACCAGTCTTATTTTGAAGATAACTGGAATACATAATTTCAAAAGAAATGGAATAAATATTTCTGATGCTAAATAAAACTATATGTCTACAAGAAAGTATTATAGAACAAAATGTATAAGCAGTTCATCTTTTAAGTGGTTCATCAATAATTTGGCCTGCCTGTTGAAAGGAATCAAAATGCTTTGCTCAAATCTTTGCAGTCAGGGGCTAATCTTTTAAAATTTTCTTAAAGTCCTCACCATTGGCCTCTATCCTCAAGGTCCAAAATATAGCAGCATTTCCATATTTGGTGTTTTTAGTTTACTTTTAGTGTAATACAGCCTCCAGTTTTTATGTTGTCAAACTATTATTCTTTTCTTCATATTTTATCCATCATTTTATGAGAAGAAATTCCATCCTCAACCAATAATTAGTTAATTACCAGTAGGGTTTTCCTATTATGTTGTCATTTTTTAACTAGAAGTTATTTAGAATTAATTGTTTTATACAGTATAGGGAGGAATCTCATTTTTCTCCTCCAGTTAATTGTTGTCTATGGAATAATCTTGTTAAGCCACTGCAGAAAGAAACACAACTGTTAAGAAGTGGAAAACTTCCTCATTTAGCTATGAACCCATAAAGGGTTACAATATAGTAAGCCTTTTCAGGGCTTGTAAACGCAAATGTATATACAAAGAACAACTAGAAATCAGAAATGATTGATGGTCCCCCTAGCTTAAAAACAACAGGCTAGGGATTTTGGTGTGTTTACTAGTAGAAACCCTGTGCATATACCTTCAAGTATGTATGCACATATGTGTGTGTATGTATGCGTGTGCATGCTTAATACTTAAAAAATTGCAGGCTATACAAACCACATTTTCTCTTAAAAAGCCCCTGGTATGCAATCTCTGTTACTATGTTTCAGATTTCTTTTTGTTTTATATTTTTAACTGTGTAAATATTGGTAGGTGACATATTTTAAGGTTTTACTCACCATTCCCATCCCCAACTAACATCATCATTCATTAATGCTATTGCATGTGGAGTCCTAGGCAGGTTACCAAGCAACATGGCTAAAATAAGAGCTATCTCATGAACTCTACAGACAGTCATTTCACTTTTAAAAACATAACAAATGTTTAGAGTTTACAATTTTGAAATATGAAAACTTTTTGTGGGTTTCAATTTGAAAAGAAATGTAAGTGTTATTTCCATTTTGAGGCCAGATTTTAGTGGCTAGAATGGACTTGGATGCTTGTTTTATGGTGGGAGGACAAGAGTGATCATGTATTTCACTATTTCTCATTTAAAAGGGGAAAACTGATATGGAAAGAAAAATAAGTTACTAAGGATTAACCTGCTAGTGAAAATATTACCTGAAATGTAATCTCTGAATTTTACTGCCATGAATGTTACATTCTTAATGTAGTTCTAAACTATATGTCACATGTATCTATGGTAAATTAAAACAATTACTATCACAAATGCAGTCAATTTCCAACGCTTCCAACAGTGAGATTGATAACTGTATTGATTTTTATTAAAGTATATATCAAGATTATGATCCATTAATTGAAAGGACAGTATCTAAAGAACAAAAATTATACCCAAAACTTTCATGTAATTTTATTTTTTAATTAATTACTTTTGTGTGTAGTTGTATGAATTTTGCTGCTGCAGTTGTATAAATTTTTATTCCTACCGTTATCATCAAGATACACAACATCCCAACATCCGTTAAAACTCCTTGTGTTACATCTTTGCAGTCATTTCACTCACGTTCACTCATCCTATACTCGTGTGATACCCCTCACCTTTAACCTCAGGCAACCACTGGTTGGTCCTTTATCTTGACAATTTCGTCATTTTAAGAATGCCAGATACTGTATTATGGTTCATGTTTCCAGCTTCAGATACTAAGAAGTCTGTTGTTTTAAACAATCCGTTGCAGGTTTTTACATGAACAGGAGTTTCCATTTCTCTAGGCTAACTATCTGCAGTAGGGTTCCTGGATCTTAGGGTAAATGTGACTGTAAAATTATACAAAACTGCCAAACTGTTTGACGGAGAGGTTGGACTATTTTGCATCTTGGCAACAATATTAGCTTTACGTTCTTGCCAGTCACCAATGTTGTAAGGTTTGGATTTCAATATTTTTAAGTCATTATAATACATATCTCATCAAAGTTTCAGTTTATACATTACTACCTGTGGTGAACAATGTTTGTGTATTTATTACCTTTCCATTTGTCCTTATCAGTGAAGTTTGATCAGAAAATTTGCTCATTTTTCAATCAGTTTTTTCATTTGTTACTGATGAGTTTTCAGAGAACTTTAAATATTTCTGATAGCTGTGTTAGCTAGATTAATGACTGCACAAATATATTTTCCCAATCTGTGGCTTCTCCTTTAACTCTCTTAACAGTGTCTTTTATAAAACAAAACATTTTAGTTCTCATCAAATCCAGTGCGTCAATCTTTTTTTAAAAGTATGTTTTGGGATCATGGCTAACTATTCTTTACCTAACCATTGTTCACAAATATTTCTTCTAAAAGTTTATAGTTTTATACTTTACATTGAGATGTATGATTCATTTTGAATTAATTTTTTATCAATGTTTTAGGTTAAAATTTATTGCATGTGGATATCCAGCTGTTCTAACATTATTTGTTGAAAACATGTGATTGGCTTATTTTTGTTTCTTAAAATTATTGGCCATTTGTACTTGGGGCCATCTGAAGACTGTATTCTGATCCACTTATGTCTATTCTTTCAACACTATCACATTGTTTTGATCATTGTAGTTTTACAATAAATCTTAAAATTAGAGAGTATAATTTGTCTGATATTAGTCTTGGTTTTCAAAATGTTTTGGTTATTCTGGTTTCTGTCATTTTCCACAGAAATTTTAGGTTCAGCATGTTTGTATATAGTTTAAAAAATTATGACACAACTTAAATGTATTAAATTTACACATCAACTTTAAGAGAAATGATATGATACTAAGCTTTTCTTTAAATCAGCCTCTTACATATTTACATCTAGACCCAGTACCTACTTTACTAGATTTATTTCTAAGCATTTAATTTCTGGAGAAAGAGATTATTGTAAGTGATATGTTAAATGTTTCCAAATACTTCACATTGTTACAAAAATATTTTTGTGTGTCATCTACCCCGCAAACTACATGCATACACATCAATTTTAAGAGTGTCTGTTTTAATGGATTTGTTGGCTTTTTTTATCCAGGCAATCAAACTAATTCTAAATAGGGGCAATTCTATTCCTTTTTTCCAATTTACATGCCTCTTCTTTCTTTTTTTTTTTTTTTCCTATCGCACTAGTTAGAATTACAAAACATGCTGAATAGGATAAGTTTAAGTGGATATCTATGCCTTGTTCTTAATCCAAAGTAGAAAACTGAACTTTTTACCAGTAAGTATGATGTTAAATGTAAATTTCTTTTATATTCTTCCTTATCATATTGAAAAAGTTCCCTTCTATTCCTAATTTGCTGTAAAGTTTTTTCAAGAATAAATTTTTTGCTGGTTTTAAAATATCGATTAACATAATTAGGTGATTTTGCTTCTTTAGATTAATTTGTTGGATTAGATTTACTTATTTTTGAACTCTGAACTGGCCTTGTACCCTTAGAATAAATTACATTTAGATATAAATACATATATGAAACATGATATACATAGCTAGATTAAGTATATATTGTGGAATTAAGTCTATTTATGTCCATGTTCTTGAGTAATATTGTTCCGAAGTTTTTTTCAGATGTCTTTGATTTTGCAATCAAGTAAAGTTGACTTCATAAAATGAGTTGTGAAATATGTCTTCCTAATAGTTTTTCTGAGAGACATTGTATAGCATTGGTGGTGTTTTTTCAATTTTTGATAGAATTTGCTAGTAAATTATTTTGGCTTGCATAATCCACCACTGGGTTTTTTTTAATCTAAGAATACAATTGTTTTCATTCTCATAGTACTACAAACATTATACATTTCATCTTGGGTGAGATTTGGTAGTTTGTAATTTTTGAGGAACTGATCCACTTCATCTAAAATGGCAAGTTTATGTTTATAAGTTTGTCTGTAGTGTTCTGTTATAGTTTATAACTGGATGTCCTCCTAAGTCTCATGCACTCAAAAGTGGAGCTTTTGAAAGGTGATTGGATTATTGGGGCATCACAGATTTTTGCTGTTAGGAGATGGGGTCTGATGGGCAGAAGCAGGTTACTGTAGCATGATTTGGAAAGATGTATTTCTCTTTCTGCTACTCTCTTCCTTCCCTGCTTCCCAATCGCCATTCCATGAGCAATCTTCCACCATACAGTTTCTGCCTAGTCTCTGGCTATGCAAGAAATAAAACTTCTAAAACACGAACCAAAATAAACTTCTCCTTCTTTAATTTGCTGGTATTTGGTATTGAGTTCTAGTGATAAAGGAAGACAGATTTCATCCTAAACCTTTTAATATCTTTTCTTCTGTAGTAATACTACCTTTTCATTCTTGATTTTGGTAATTTGTATCTCCTGTGACTTCCTCTTCCCAAGGATATAGACATTTTTCTGTTATCTTTGTTACCGATTTAAAGTCTAATTCC
This sequence comes from Dasyprocta punctata, assembly GCA_004363535.1. Classification (NCBI taxonomy): domain Eukaryota; kingdom Metazoa; phylum Chordata; class Mammalia; order Rodentia; family Dasyproctidae; genus Dasyprocta; species Dasyprocta punctata. The sequence continues at coordinate 47,384 of RJWM01009994.1, read as the reverse complement.
ATATGGTAGGATGATGTACTTTGATTTAAATTTTTATTTAAGTTGTTAAAGCTTGTTTTATAAACTGGAATATGGCTTATTCTACTGAATATGCACACACAGTTAAAAATGTATATTCTGTTATGGTTGGATGAATTATGTTATAAATATCAGTGAAATTTAGTTAGTTGATAGTGTGGTTTATTTTTCTATGTCTCCATATTTTTTGTCTGAGAAAAATGAGTTGAAATCTCAAACTGCATTTGTAGATTTCTCTATTTTTCTAGGTCTGTGAGGGTTTCTGTTTTGGTTTGGATTCCTCTCTCTCTCTCTCACTCTCTCTCTCTCTCTGTGAGTTTTTATGCCAATAGAATGTAGAAGTTCTATGGTTAGGTGCATTCCCACTTAGTAATATTTTGTTGAATAAATATTTTTATAATTGTGTAATCTTTTTCTTTATTGCTAGTAACCTCTTTTAGTGATAATACTTTATCTGATACTAGTAAGTTAGCCAGTGTTTTTTGTTTTTTGTTTTTGGTGTTGAAATGGAGTATCTTTTTTTCCTTCTGGTTAGTTGTAACTCCCTATATCATTACATTTTACTGCAGACCCAGAGTCTTGTAACATAATATTCTAAAGATGCTGTGTAAAATCCAGAATTACTCAATATATGAGGAATCAGAAAAATCTAAACTCAAAAGGGAAAAGAGCAATCAACTGATGTTGGCTCGGCGATGTCTCCATTAAATCTGAGCTGTTATCAACACAGCGTCAATTAAATTACTCAAGTTGAAGTCTAAACAAGGGAGCTTTAAATGTATTGTGAATGGATTAGGTTAAATGTAAGAAGGAAAATAGCAATGCTACATTTGATGCTTTGGAAAGACTGATGAGCATGACACATTCAGTTAGGTTCAAGAATGATCTTGTTTAGAGCAAAAGGTTTTGTGTAGTCAGTTGTTCTCCTGTAGGTTTTGTAGTGGATTGACAGCTGGTGGTAAACTTGTAACACCCAAATGAACTGATTCAGCATCGTGCTGTGTGAATGGTCCACCTGAGGATTGTTACCAATAATGTAAAAAACAGAACTGGTGATGAGAAGTGATGTTTCTGGTTCTCTTGGTGCTGTTGGTTCTCCTGGAGGAGATTGTTGAGTTTCTTTCCTGATATGAACTTGGCTGTTCTCATCATCAGAGGACCTTGGGACCTTGTTGTTGCTGAGAATGGCTGTGGTTCAGTTTGGGGAAGCACGTTGCTTCCTAGCTCCAGAGGGAAAGATGGTGTGCTGTTCAGTCTCCAGGAGATGCCTGTGCTGTCTCCCTGATATGAACTCGGCTGTTCTCATTGTTGGAGGAACTCGGGACCTGTTGTTGCTGAGGATGACTGTGGTACTTTTCAGGGGGCCTCTGGTGCTTACTTTGATTATCACTTCCTGGCTCCAGTGCAGATCCCTCAGTCTATTGGCACAGACCCTCATCCCACTGGCACAGACTTTCTAGCTTCCACCACTGACCTTTGGGCCTTCCCAACACAGATCCGTGAAACAGACTTGTATAAGACATTGTCATGGGCTCGAGGCCTCCAGTTGGACACATGAACGGCATTGTCATGGACTCTAAATCTTCAGCTGGACTCATGCAGACATTGCTGTGGGATCCAGGCCCTCAGCTGGATTCTTTTGGTCTTTAATGATTTTTCTGCACTTTTGTGTGTGTGTGTATATATGTGTGTGTGTGTTTGACTGTTTGAGTGACTATTAAAAAATAATTCTATAAATTATGTGTCCTGTATTAAACTGTTTTCCTTGCAACCCTATGACATGTTCTGAAATAATATGATGAATATCAATAAGAAAAAAATTTCTATGCTAATTCAGACGGTATAATACATTTCTATGTACTTAGAATAGGGATATCTGAAATATATATCACTAGTAACATATAATTTTCTAGGTCTTCCTGAAATTTGACATTTTAGAGGTCCCAGAGACATTGGAGGCTGTTGTGAAAATGTATTCCTTTCAGAAAAAAAAATGAATAGCATTTTTTTTCAAAATTTATTGACCAATCCAACAATCTAAAACATTGTGTTACGAATTGCCTATTTGTTAACCAAGGCTGCTAAGATTCACTTTCCTAATGTTTAGTTAACTTTTATTTAAATAATTTTTATTTAAAATATGTAGTTAAGAGAGGGAGACATCTGGCGTCTGAACTGGAACCTTCTATGTGGTAATGACTAAAGAGTGCTGAGCACTAGACAGAAGCCATAGCAGATTTAAAAATAGGTGATTTCGAGAAAGGTAAGAAGATTTTTGTAAAGTATGCCCAGTGCCACACTGTGGAAAACAGAGGCAAACAGAAGATTGGGCCAAACCTCCATGGTCTGTTTGAGCAAAAGACAGCCTGGGCTGCTGGATTCTCTTAGAAGAGCAAAGGTTTCACCTGGGAAAAGATACATGGATGGGTGCAGAAGCCTAAGAAGTATATCCCCAGAACAAAAATATCTTTGCTGGCCTTAAGAAGAAGGGAGAAATGGCCGACTTCATAACTTACCTAAAAAAACATACTAGTGAGCAATAGTTACTTTCTTGTTTATTACAGAACAAAAGTGTTTCATGGCTTTTTTATTTGCACTATTATTTAACAGATCTCACACAACAAAATTCAAATCATGAATGGTTGACAATATTTTTGTTGAATAGTCCCGATTTAAGTAAAATTGGCTTGTAGTTCATTGGATATTTTTTTTGCCCAAATCTTGAGAGTAATTTCAGTTCAATGACTACTATTACAGTTTTTCCTTTCTAAAGATATGTTTGGACTTGATTAGTAATGTTCAACTTTTCACAAAGATAGAGAATATCATCTCAAAACCTACTGAAGTTTGGCTTTATATTTAAATTTGTATAATTTGTTATGTGACTGTATTTAAATGCTAAATAAGGAACATTTAACAACCCTCACAAAAAATTATTGTTAATTTTATTTAGCAGCATGCAAATATATTCTTGTTAAATAAAATTCAGCTCACATCAAGTGTGTCTTTAAAAAGTGTACTCATAAAAATTGACATCCAATGTAATTTTCTCATTGTCTTTCAGTAATTTAAGATAGATATTTGAATATAGAAGAATATTTCTAATATTTATTAAGTGTTTGACAAATAAATAGTGCATGTATTATTTTCACAAGCAAAAACTTTCCAAAATGTGAAACATAAAGAAATACAAACCACATAATATCTTTTATTTCACTTAAGGAGAAATAAAAGCTAACAGAGAAAAGTGATGAACGATTGGCAAGAACAGCAATATCTTTTGAATATGTAGCATTTGATGAGCCATAACAGTATTCAGAAATGATTTTCATACCCAGACACTTTAAATTTTAAAAAATGTTAGAAAAAAAGAGAAGGGATTAAGAGTGTACCTCTGTGGTAGAACACTTGCCTCCCACATATGAGATGCCTACTGCATAAAATAAAAATAAAAGATGTAACAGAAAATACTGGTAAGACAAAAGAGAAATCAGTGAGCATGCAAACAAAGCTTGATCCCCAAGACAGTAAAATTGATCATGAACAGTAAATACTGAGTATTTTCATACCTACAACATAAAGAAAAAAATGATGGTATGAACAAAAAAAATCATAAATAAATCATATTCAAGAAAAGTGATGCCAACAGAGGTAAGTTTAAAATTGAGACTGGATGTGATCTAAAACTTTATTCCAGTACCTTCATAAATCTGGATAGATTGATATGTAGCAGTTTGTTTCCAAACGAAAAACAGTGGGACCAGAAAGTAGACCCATCTCCCTGGTCCAGCAGGCAGTCAAATGAGCAAATCTGAGACCCAGAAAATGCGCAGGAAAGTCCTGACCAGTGAGAGGGAGAGAGCAGGCAAGAGTAAGAATTGCATAAGGATGGGGTGCAAGGTTGTGGGTTTGATTCCCAGTACAAAAAAAAAAAAAAAAAGAATTGCAGAAGCCAGAGAGCAAGATGATGCTAAAGCTAAACTTTTTTTCAGGAGATTCAATGGGAAACTTGGGAAGAAAAAAAGCTAGATATTTTCAGGAAGCTTTGTGTTGTTTGTTTGTTTGCTTTGCTTTGTTTGTTTGTTTTAAGGTACGAACAATATTTACTTTGTCTCTTAAATATTAAAGAGCCATAATATTCTCAGGTCATGTGGAATCAGATCATTATTTCTCTGAATATACAGTAGAAGTATGTATAGATGAAATAATAGGATCTAGGGACTATAAGGTTACATACAAATGTAGGTAAATGGATAAAAAACAGGAATTATACTCACCAAACTTAGCAGTAATTAACTGTGAGAACAAGATTAAAGCAGGAACAGTAGTAGGTAAGAAAGAGATCTTTCTATGTACTCTAAAACACTTCCCTATTAGAGTTTTTACAGTGGCTACACAAACACACACACACACACACACAGGCACACGCACACCACATACCACACACACACACAATCATTAAAGTAAAATTTAATATTTTAAAGTAATAACATTGTTTCACATCCCATTTGAAGTTTATACTAATTCTTTCAAATATCATTACAAATTTTGGTCAGTATTTATGTATCATTCATTTATTCATTTGAGTTTTCCAATACAAAACTGCAAAATCAGCACACAAGGTGTTGAGGAAAGAGAAATAGGGCTGTCTTTTATTTAAGATTTCTTTAATCAAGTAACAAATGAAAGATATTGTAGAAAAGCTGCAAAGGATTTTGAAGAAGACAAATTTGGGTCAGAATATTATCATCTGCTAACATCCTTAAGGGAAACATAATGGAGAAATTGTTTTGGACAGGAAAAGAGTGAAGAAAATTTCCTTGGTAAGATGATCTATATATCTGAAGGCAGGAAAGAACATTATAGTAGCTCAGAACAACTACAGCTGAAGGCAATGTTAAAAAGAAGGGTGGATTCAGAGCAGGGAGGATTGATACTGATTAGAAGCCTTGTAGCATGGAAGCTAACAGCTGGGAGGCTCGGTTTCCACAGACCAGAGTTTCTAATGCCATTAGCTCCTGTTTGGTCTGGGGCAAGTAACCCAAGCTCTCTGAATTCGGGAAAATGAAGTTAATGGAGACAGCAACTTTAGAGAATTACTATGAAGATTAATTTCAAAAGTATTGAATGTATTTAGCAAGGTAGTTTGCATTGACTTGATAAACATTGACTGTCATTGTTTTTGTTGCATGCATGGAGTTTAGCTATAGCCAGTAGCCCAACATTTTTCAAGTCATGTTTTATAAAGCATCAATTTTTAAATATTAAATAGATTTCACTTAAAAAAAAGTATCTTGGGCAGAAGAGCCTGTAAATACATGAGTTAACATCGATACTAGAAATGCAACCATGCTAATAAATATCAACATTATTTTTCAGTCAACATATCTCAGACTTTTGATTTGAAGGGTGTCTTTTTCTTGCAGAAATTTTATTCCTCCAAAACACAATAAGATAATACTACATATCTGTGATCAACAAAGTGATATGATGTAGAAAACAATGTCTAGGTAAGTTTTGTGGTTGTATAGTTTGTGTGTAAGGGAGTGATTTTGCAATAAACCTAGAATTTAATATAAAGAACTTGAACTGAGATTACCTAATAGTGATTACAAAGAAAGGGGCAAATGCAAAACAATAAAGAATAATGTCAGTGGAACTGGGTGAGTGACTGGCACAGGTATGAGGGGGGAATAAAGAGCAAGGTGGAATCAAAGACAATGCTATCAGTTGTACTCAAAGCTACCAAAGGCTTGGGGATGCTATTGACAGAAAGAAGAAACTAAAGGATAGAAGGCAACTTTTTAAAAATGGTTTAAATTTAAAACTTTGTCACTTGGAATAAAGGCAGAATTTGCTTATGAAAAATGCAAAGAAATCCATGGAAAAAAATGCTAGTATAATTTGGGGGAAAAAAAGGTTAGGCCCATACAACAGCTACAACACAATACTTGTTGAATAGATCAACTGCACTCAGAAACTTGACTGAAACTGACTGCATTTGGGGCAAGGTAAACAAACCTGCAGTGGAAGAAGAGAATCCTGTGGGTAGGTAATGAGAAGGAAAGCCAGTGAGAGCTGGAGAATAGGTGGAGATACCACAAAAGAAGGGTTAATATAGTCCAAGAATAGAAGCATTTCAAGGGATAGAGCAGAGAGTGTGGGGGAAATAACGTTAAACCATTAAACATGGGCCAGGGGATATAGCTCAGTGGTACAGTACTTGCCTGGCAAGTGTGAGGCTGTGAGTTCGAGTCCTGATACAAAAAAAATTAAATTAACATTAAACATTAAAATTTGATTTTTAATTAAAACTAAAAATTAAGGTAAAAACACTGGCAGATTATAATTAGTAGATTTTTATTTTGTCACTCCCAAAATAATTTCTACTACTTGCTGAGCATAGTGGCACATTCCTATAATTCGTGAACCCAGGAGACTGAACAAGAATTGCTGTGAGTTCAAGCCTGACCTAGGCTACATAGTGAGTTCAAGACCAGCTTCAACTATATAGCAAGACGCAGTTGCAAAAAACAAAACCAAACCAAAATAGTCAGGGGCTATAAGATATTGATGCATAAATCAGAACATTAGATAAATAAATAAAAGGATGCTGAAGAAAAAGAAAGAGACAGGAAAGAATTCAGGAATGTAATCTGTAATCTCAGCACTCTGGAATGTTGAGTCAAAAGGATTGCAAATTTTAGCCCCTGGAGAACTTAGTGACTGAGTGAGACCCTGTCTCAAAAAATAAAAAAGATGAGGGACTAGGACACATCTCAGTGGGAAGGTCCAATGTTCAATATCCAGTACCTGAGAGAGAGACAGAGAAAGAGACAGACAGAGAGACAAAATATCAAAACAGTCTAGATAGAGGTGACAGAAAGAAACTAGATACACAAGAATGTTTGCCACCTATAGTCTAAAAGAGGTGAAATAAGAAGCACTTAAAACATGAAGAACAGGTGAAAGAGACAAAAGAAAATAGAGTTTTATAATTGATGGTTAAACAAATTGGTGGATGCATATATTTAAAACAAACAGTTACTGTTGAATAAAGTGATTGAAAACTAATATTTGTCAGCTCCTGTATTCTGTATAGTCAGATTCTTTTTGTTTGTCTTGGGTAGGGAAGAAAGCAAATAAAATAAGGCACTTCATTTTTTAACTCACTGAGTTATCAGAAACAAATGAATAGTATTAAGAGAATCAAAGGAGTGGGTACAAGAAATAAAATGGGAGCAGGGAAGCTGTAAAAAAGGAAAATTTGAAGGAAAAAATTGGAATTCATTATACTAAGGATATTACATATAAAAGTAAATGTGATACAGCTTTAAGCTATAAAATTACAACAGGTATGTATATGGATATGTATTTGTACATGTTTCTATTATTCTCACTCTATAAAAAAGTACATTGAGAACAAATAAAAATACTAGTTTAACTGACAGAAGAATTTGTTTTTTCACTCAGGAAAAAATAGAGATAAAAATACAGAAAAATAGACCTGTTAAGAATCCACTAGGGACTAATAAGACCAACTACTGAACTTTAGCATAGGAATTCTCAAGAGAGAGCAATGGTCTTCAAAGTACATGCATGCCATAGAAAGTGAATAAATAGCCGGGCGTGGTGGTGCACGCCTTTAATCCCAGCACTCGGGAGGCTGAGGTAGGCGGAGAGTTGTGGGTTCGAGGCCGGCTTGGGCTACAACGCGAGCGCAAGGCCGGCCTGAGCTACATAGTGTGACCCTGCCTCAAAAAAAAACAGGGCCGGCAGTTTGGCTCAGTGCCTTAAGCGCCTGCCCTGGCAGGCGCGAGGTTGTGAGTTCAATCCCCGGTGCCGCAAAAAAAAAAAAAAAAAAAAAAAAGTGAATAAATAAACCAAAATAACTCAGAATGAGAATTGTGATATTTTTGTGCGGGTAACAAGAGTTCTGCAGCTGTGAACACCAATCAAAACTATCTTCTCTTTTATTTTATAAAGACAAAATCCTGTCTGGGGAGTTTTAGCACATTCTGTATGTAGTTGAAAATGTCATTTAAACAGTCTCACACACCCACAAAAGCTCGTGGCTTCCTAATCTTACTTGCAAGAACCCACAATTATGGTTTCAGATGCCTCTGAGAGCCGAGGTATCAGAGACAGACACGAACCCATGCACTGAAGTCATGTACCCGCAATAAAGGAAGCAGAACTTGATGAAGTAAAGTTACAGTGATATCAAGTTATCAACTTTCAGGATATAGTCTATTCCATCAGCAAGCATTTTCATCTATGAAATGTAGTCTATCACAATAACATTTTCAATAAAATTTCTGCAAAATTAGATGATAACAAGACCATGATATTTTAAATTGAATGAATTTGAAGATAGTTAAGAATTAGACTCCCAGCGGAATACTTTATGTCACAAGCTATGAGCACTACTGTTTAATGTACACTCATGCTCCATCTGCTTCCTTTTCCATTACTCGAATCTCCTAACCAGTTTCTCATGCACACTTTCCAGCTCCATGCTGTGTTTTCTATTTATTGAATACATTTCTCACTTCAACATTTTTCCACCTGAGCTGGCAATTGTGGCTTTATGGCTGTACACATGCAGGTCTCCCTAGATTATGAACTTCATATTTTTTCATTTGCCTCATGCTTCAGTTCTCCAGCTTAGTAGGCCCTAAAATGTGCAAATTGAGAGGTGTTTTGAGGCAACCATTGCTATTCGAGGCCATTGAGTTGTCATCAATTAGATTAAAACATTGGTTTACAAAAATAATGTTTTCTCTTTACTTCATAAAATATAAAACACTCGCAAAAGGGAACCCAGCTGTGCTAAGAAGGAAATTACTTTATGTGGGTAAGCAAACATCTTCTGGTCAGGACTGCAATGTATTATTCAAGTCCACTTTACTACATCAGTTTTAAAGTAATGTGAATGCTATGTGTTGTTTCTAAGTAAAATCTGGGAGGGGAGAGTCCAAAGAGTTGACTCATTTTGTTTCTTTTTTTCTTTTCAAACATACAGGGATCCATTTTGGGTCTTGAAAAGTATGTCAAAGTAATAAACAATCAAGGTCCTTATTTTCACAATATCTTGAAATTTTTTATTTTAAAAAAACTTGTAAATAAGTGAAATAAAAGCCAATTCAAAATTTTGATTCATGTAATATTGCAAAGTAGCCAAATATGCAAATATTGATTACCTTAAAATATGTATTGAATTTTAAAAAGAAATATAAGCACAAAATCATATTTTTTATTCATCAGTGAAATCAAGAGGCATTATATATTTAGTAGATTGCAAAAGTTTCCATGTGATACATTGTTACCTCCAGTTTTCCAAGGGCAGAAATTTTTTTTTTGTCTTAAAATCCTAAGAAGCAAAGAACATATTCTACTTCTATGGACAAGTAATGTCTTCTAGTTTGCTCTTCAGTATCACATAAATTGCCTTTTAATTACTTGGTGTCAGCACAACAACTAATTAAAAACATGGTCTTCCATCACAATCTTTTTGATGCAAATGTATGACAGAACACTGTCAAAAAGCAAGAAATGATGAAACCAGTTGCTTTGGTATAAAAGTAGCATTCATATTTCCTGCTGGCAGATGCGTTTGCCAGACAGTGTCTAATGTAATAAATTTAGACAATTTAACCAGCATGGTAGATTTGTCCATTTTTGCTGTCAAACATCAACACTGGCACTTAACCCAAAAAAGAGAAACAAATGCATGACAAATTTACAGGGAAAGACCCCCAAATCACTCATGGTTGTCAAATAAGTTATTTCACTGCCTCACTATATGGATATACATATATGCGTATGTATCGTATAGACGATAGAATCAATATCACCATGTATGACAAGTCATTTTAGTCTCTTCCTTCCTGAAAGAAGGAAAAGGTAATCCTAGTATAGCTGCCTTTGCTGTTAAATACATTCTAGAAAGTTAAATAATGCACAAAAATATACAGGAATCAGCCAAATGCTGCCTAACCCTATCAAATACAGGTCAGTGCCATGATAGCAGCCGACTAAAATTTCCTCCAGTGGAGCTGGTGAACGCACTGGACTCACAGAAAACCTAGAATTGAGACAGAATTACACTGGCATTGTATAAATAATCTAACTGTGACCTATGGGGTTAAAACCTATAATTGGAGTGATACTTCAAAGCAATGACTACTTTCTCAATGCTATTTTGTGCAGCGAGATAGGAAGATGACTTGTTGGGGTTTTATTGGCCAGGAATAGTACTGCAAAAGTGATATTTTCAACAGCTGCTGGTGCATTTGTGCTCTGACAAATTAGAGGCTAAATCAAAGCATTAAAGAACATCAAAGGCTTAATTTAATGCAAAAACAAGTACTCCAACTGGATCTGTTTTACAGTGAATTAATAATGCCGATTAACACAGAATGTAGATGCGTTTCTTTTTAAGGTTTGGAAGAACATTTTTGCTTACAAAATGTAAGATTTAAAGACTATTATTTTTAAGTGTACAAAAGCAATTCAAAATAATTTGATCTGCTGAGTAAATTCTTGACTATTACTAAGTGATTGAATCATGTATTGATTAGCAAAATTAAGTCTATATTACCATGAAGGTAGTAGCAGAACAGATCCACTATTAAACTACTGGGCTCAGTTTCAGTTTTACTTGATAATTTCCCTAAATGCTGAAAGTATTCTTTACCTGTGATTTTGATATAAGGAAAATGTATGTACACGTATGCATCATTCATGCTGTGCTGAGGACTTATGCATACTCAGCACTTTTCTAACTGTACCTAAGAACAATTCTTTGCAAAGATGAGAATCATCTTTGAGACCTTTAGTGGAAGTTGAAAATGCAAATAAAAATGGGATTTTACTAATGATACTCAGTGCTGATATGAACACAAGACAAACAGTTCTCAGATGATGATTTTTGAATTCTACGTATATGCATAAATATAAAATGCCCATTCTCATAGGCTGAAACATAACCAAAGTTTCAAAATGGCATTAGGTTGTTTTGAAAATCATTTATAGCAAGTGTGTTAAGCTAGATGGACCCTATTTCTTTTTATTAAATTCTAAATATTATATTTAATCTAGGACTTTCCTAGAAATATATCAAAACATTATCTGAAAAATACAAATTTTAAAAAGAAATAAGGGAAGTATTTCCAGGAAATATCCACATATATTTACAAGATTGGCATTGAATTCCTTGAAGAAACTAAGGACAAATTTCATATTTTTCTATTGGCATATATGGTCATTTAAGCAGCTAACATTTAGTAGTATAATGTTTCATTTAATGCTATAAAATAAGGTTATGCTTATTTAAAGCTTTACTTTTTAAAAAATCATATTGATCATTAAGTATATCATCTAAATTAATATTAATTTCTTTTTCAGGTCAATAAGGGCAAAGTATTAAAAGTAATTAGTGTTCATTTTCCTTCAGAAAGAGAGCAGATTCTACCCACACACTCTGGTGAAAAGTACACAAAATATCTGAGCTCTGATGTAAACATGAGTGCTCAGTTTTAAAACAATGAATTTGTATCTATTATATATTACAATAAACTCCCCTTCCTCATTAATTTTACTGAAGTCTCCAGATGGGAAACAAAATATTAATTTTGTTCAGCCTTAGGCATTGTTGATTGTTAAGGTACTCACTAAATCACTGATCTTATTCACATTAGCATTAGATTTCTGCTATAAAAATTTAGGACCCTTGGGTATGGGGTTCAGTTTGTCATAAGTATAATTAATTGTTTTTAAAAATGATTAATTTGTCAAAATGGCAAAAAAAAAAATATTGAGCAGACGAGGCTCCTGAGCAAGCTAGCCTACCTTCAAGTCATGGTAATACTCATGAAATTATGCAAATTAATTGACTCTTTCAATGTTGCATAAAATGCTACTTCTAGTATAGTGCATGGAACATTAAGTTGTTCATTCAGCAAAAAAATAAAAGGGAAAAAGTTACATTTCAGAGGCTGGAGTCTTTAGAAGAAAGGCCTTATGGTTAAGGATTCTCACAACTACAATCTATTTTTCTACAAAGCAATTGGCTTTCAACCATTGCACACAGAAGTTATGCTGTTTATTACAATTTTCTCTCCAAACAATTGTCAAGAAAAAATCAGCTATGTCTTGTAGGTTTCCCACTTTCTTAAAACAAAAAAAAAAAAAAAGAAAGAAAAAGAAAATAGTTTTTTACTGTTCAAACATGCTAAAGGAAAGTGATATTTATCCTGAAAATGATTTAGCAATACAGATTTTTCCCAAGAAAGATTCATTAAAATACTACGCTATACTACGTTAAAAATCTCAATCATTTGTTCATTTCAATTTACTTTACTTGCTAAAAAAGGAAAGATCAGTGACAACAGTCAAATAAAAAGCAATGCTTTCAGAATAATTATGCTTTCCATAGTAAACGCAAAAGTTGATTTTTCAAACACCATAGTATGAATAGAATATATTAGTCCAATTTTATTATCATAAGCATATTCTTATTTTAAATTACCTTCAGAGAACGAGAGGTAAATTCAGAAATACACAGGATTTAAATTTACAAAGTTAACAAAATTCTTTTATGGGGTTATCAAACCTACATTAAGAAAATAACAGAATCTGCCATGTCAAGATTGAGGCCTGCATTAAAGAAAGACTATATCCTCTCCTTTCAACTGTGCTCTCCATTAGATAAATGAACTCAAGCAATCAATTATTATGGTTTGAGGCAACAATTCCAGCCTTAGTCTAACAGACATGTATTAATTTTCAACTCTCCATCATCAATAATATTACATTAATAAATATCAAAGCACTACTGCCACAATATAAACTCTCTCCATCAGAATTACATTCTTTGGGAATTTCTCATTTTTTACAATAATTTAAAAGTGACCAGTTGACTATAAAATTAGAATATTTGATTTTCACCTTGTGACTATTTTATCTTAATGTTCTTAGATATTTAGATGACCCACAGGCAAAACGTCATGCTTTGCAATGGTCCTAATAGTGTGTTTCCATATATATTTGACTTACATTTAATGAGAAAATCAAGACACAATAGAATGGATAATTCTAACAGCAACTAATCATCTTTTTAAGATAAAATATAAATCTAATATGAAGATTTATCCAAGAAATAGACCAGTTTTCCAAAAAATATTTTTAAGTTACAGATTTTGGAATTTGTTCTAAACCAACACAATTCAGAGGAGAGGCTTAGAATTGCTACTGCCATATAGTAATTATCAACATTTTCCATCCATTTATTTGTTTCTTAATCTATGCACTAATCAAGCAGATTTTTTTTCACTTTATCCTATTCAGAATAAGGCTGTATCACATAGGTATGCAAACAAATTCTAAAAGTAAATATTTATGAGCAAAAAGTACCAAATTTCCCCAAACTATTTTCCTGTCTACACACATATAAACAAATCAATGTACTGAGAATTCAGCATGTGGTATGATTTCAGTTCTCTCTACATGTGTAATGCAAAGTTTTAAATGTTTTCTTTTAAAACTAAAAAATCAGGATAGCACCCACTTACAAATACTTTCATCTCTGAAAAGTGTTACGCTAGCAAGTAATTGTCTAATAACCTAGCACTGCTCAGTGAGTATACCCATTTGTGAAAATCAGAAAATAAAAAAAAGAAGCATGCTTACTTACACTTAAACTAATTATGACCTATTTATGTAATTACCTATTTCTGTTGCCCAAGTTTGTTTTAATTCATGTACATTTATATCTCTATAACCTACGCATATTCTACATAGTTCAACAATTTAGATATACATATGTAGTGTGGAGACTCCTAAATGACACCTATATTTACATGAATAGTATATCAATTGTTATTTCCTAATACATTTGCCTAAAGCAATATAAACTGAAACACTGTATTTCATTTTAAAACCCAAGTTTTATGCTTTCATTCTGCCTGAGGTGATTGCAATCCCAGTTGGGAGTCTCTAGTTTATTGACACAACTTTATACAGAAACTGGATAAAAACTAGTATGACCTCTTTCACCAAAATCTGGAGTTCATTGTGTCAATTCAATTTTTAATATGCATTTTAAAAATGACCCAAGTTAATATATGCAAACATATGTCCTATTCAGCGACAACCAAATATTAACCTCCTTGTCCCTTGATGTGACCTAGAAACCACAGGTTTTCTACTCATCACAGGTTCCCAGGTCAGGTCACCCCAACTCTCAGTAAGAACCCATCCAACTCATATACACAAGGGATCACTAACACTGTGTATTAAGGTTGCCCACACTATGTCCTGATTTCTCAGATCTACGATCTCCTCTTTTCTTTCTCCCTACAATTTTCTCTGTACTATGAACAGTAATTTTAGAAATAAAATAGATATAAGGCCAATATTTGTATACTTGGGCAGTTCTTAGAGTGCAGACTTAGAAGAATGGTTGAAATTAGGAGAGGTTAAACGGATACCGTGAAAAGTACACAAAACATGAGGTTGTGAAATATTTTTACCATTGTGCGTTCAAACAAAGGCATGAAGGTTAACACAGACTGTAGTCAGGATTATCCTTTACTACATTCTTGCCGTGTATTAGCAATATGATTAGGTCTACATTTATCATTGCACTTATCCTTCAATACCGTTCTATGATGTAGCTATCTTTGTCTGTATCTTATATGAGGAAATCAAGGTATAGAGAGCTCAAATGCCTTGCTGGAGGATCTCAACCCTACAGCTTGTAAGTAGGACAGCTCGAGTTTTATATGCCAGAATTGTCTGCCTCCAAACCTTGTTTGCTTAACCACTGATGCTTACTACATCCTCTGTCATTTTTAACAAGAAGTCTTCTTAGCCCTATTCCCCACCCCAAATCAACACTGGGTGTTTCTGTAGACTTATATCTTGATTGCATATTTCCCAAAACCAGGATCTTGTATTTCTTTTAATATAGCATTTACAATAGCATTTTGCACACAGTGTTCTCAAATGTTCAACTGAAAAGAGATGAGAAAAGATATCAGAGTCCAGCATTTGTCATTACCATTATTAGTGTTCATTTTTCATTGGCCAAAACATTTATTTTATTCATTTGAAAAACAAGGGGTCCACTTAGCAAACTTACAGTCATCACCACTATTTTTCATCACTTAGTTATTACAAGTAACAAAAAATAAAGTCTTTTTGCTTCTTGAAAATTCCAGAACAGGACTGTAGACAGAGGGCTGGTCAGTGGTGGAGGGGTTGTCTGGTATGTGCCAGGCATTGGGTTCAATCTTTATAGCACAACAAAAAGAAAAAAAAACCCAGGAATACTAAAACCTAGAAATATTATATACTTTCAACTAAACTAAAAGTCTTGACAGGCTCCACTTCCATAAATGTCTTCAAGAAAAGACAGTAGGAATCAGTCAATTTATGCCTCTGCGTTGGAAACCCTCACACCAGAAAGCCCAGGTTTGTTTCAGAAGCTGCAACGTGTTATGGATTAACAATCCACGTAAAAAAGGACCAAAGCAATCCACACTCAACAACTTCATTTGCATTACAAATAGGTAACCTGCCATGGTATTTTGCTACCCCACTGACACGTTGCCAGGGAACAACAGAAAAATAAAACCAGTGTGTCTACTCACAGGTGAGGAGAAGAGCTTGAATAAAATGAAGCTGCTATTCAATCTGTTATTCAGCTCGCCATCTATACACACACCCTCTCTCTTCCTCAGCCAAGAAAAGAAAGATGACAGGGGCAGCCACCCTTGCCTACTGGAAGTCCTCACATGGAGGGACCCTGAGGTGTTGCACATGCTGAACAGAATGTTGAAGAGGAGTGAAGAAAAGGAAGTAGTGGTGTGGAGAAGAGCCACTGTACTTCACGCCCAGAGAAAAGGCATTTTAAATCTAATAGTAGCACCTCAAAATAAAGGAGTGATAATTGGCTGTAGCAATTGCCAGCAGTAGCCTGAGCTAGGCCAGGGGAGGCTATTCTGAAGTGCCAAGGCAAACTCATTTCAAGCAAAAATCTCATTCAATGAATATTAAATGTGCCATATCTAGGTTTCTTTTTAAATCCATTGTCATGGTTCTTGACAGTTTGTTTGATCCCTACATCTTTTCATCTTGTAAAAACATATCTGACTAGCAAATAAATTGTGTCTGAGAGGGTGATGACTTGTCCATGGCTAATTCCCAATGAGTAGGAGACCCAAGAGGCCTAAGTCTTAACTCTAAAATATCTGACTCAAAAGCTTTTATATTCTCTGCAGTGTCCTATTGCCACACTGACTAGTACTTCGTGTGACCTTAGTCATCTAAGTAACCATTCTCCTTCTACCTCCTGAATCAGATATACCACATAGGCTTGCATTTTTTTCTGCCTTCACTTATTTACACTTCCCTCTCTCTCTCTCTCTCTCTCTCTCTCTCTGGCCTGCATCTGAATTTCATGAAGTCCTAGCCTGTTCAAACCACCTCCTCTGCTTTGATTAGTCCCAGGGAGATTATCCCTGAAGACAAAGGAAAGGACTCACTCTGCTAGGAAGGGCTACTGCACCTGAGCACATGGCCACCAACAATTCATACTGCCATCAAATTCCTTTTCAGCTAGACAAAGAATCAGAAGGCAGATGAAGCCTAGATATTAGAGGCAAAAGAAGTCTCTCTTTTGTTTCTCCTAAATCAGTAGATAATTCCCTTGACACATAGGCCAGCAGTTTGGTGTTAACAGTGAGTTTGTCAGAAACACAGAATTTCAGCTTGCAGACTATCGAGTGGTTCTTCCACGGCCCTAGGTACTA
Source organism: Dasyprocta punctata (assembly GCA_004363535.1). Classification (NCBI taxonomy): domain Eukaryota; kingdom Metazoa; phylum Chordata; class Mammalia; order Rodentia; family Dasyproctidae; genus Dasyprocta; species Dasyprocta punctata. The sequence continues at coordinate 30,549 of RJWM01009994.1, read as the reverse complement.
GTTCATTGCACAGCATAATTTCAATATAATGCTCTCTAACTAGGTCATCAGAACAAAAAGATTTTCTGAACTTCTGAGTCAGAAAGAGCCTTATATAGGGTTAGTTATTCAAAAGGAAGCTTGGGTAGTTTGTTGACAAAGGTATAAAAGGAGTGTGCTTAAGGAGAAATACTTGTCCCAGTTGTTCTAATTAGATCACTGTGATACTGTACTCCTGCTTATAAGCAGACAAACAAGCAAGCTATATCTGAAGTCTCATCCTATGCAATGACTGCTGCTGTGCTGATAGATTAGAGAATGTCTGAGCTGTTGGCAAAAGCGCTGGGTAATGCCTTTCCATAGCTGGTACTTGGAGGAAACATCAAGACTTCCAATTTCTAGAATCAGATAGGACTAGAGCAAGTGAGGTGTCTCACAATCTTAAAACAATTATATGGCAATGATATTTTCCCAGACCAATGAAAATTCTGAGACCTATTGACATACAATTTTATCTTCAGTGTGGTGCACAATCATTATTATGGTAAGAAATTTGTGATTAAAATACTCATTTTAGGACGAGGGATAGAGCTCAGCTGCATAGCGACTGCCTGGCAAGCACGAGGTCATGAGTTTAGTCCCCAATACCAAAAAATAAAATAAAACAAAATAAAATAAAATACTCATTGTATCTGAATGAAAGCTGACAGAAGTAAATTGACATTACATTTCCTAAGTTAACTTAAATTTATTAGATCAGAGACTACTATAATGAGGAATAATACCATTTCTGTACTAGTACTGAGAACCAAAAAATTTAATCTCTACTTTAAAATTAGAATTGAGCAAACCAGATGCAATTACACTAAAGTTTGTCTTTCTTCACTATATAAAGTCTGATGAAACATCTTGCTTGGTTATTAATGTATTTTTCAAACATTATACATCAAAATTAATTTCCTAGGAAAGATAGACACTACATGTAGCTATATTCATAATTCAAACTTATTTGAAAATATGTTCACACCAGTTTTTTTCCTGACTCTGTTTACATTTTGTAAATCTAAACTGATTTTGGCCAGAAGCAGGCATAGCAAGAATGTTGTCTGGTGGTTAGCAGTAGCTTTCCAACTTCTAATTAATAAAATCCAAATTGTCAACAAATAGAAGAAATGGTAAACATTTTACAAACAACTAGGTTGTACCATAGGTTTTATCAATACCATACAGCCTTTTCATTCAATTGTATTCATTGAATCATAAGTTTTACCTGTAGAGTTGGTGTTTGATACAGCAGTATTCATTTAGCAGTGTGATGCTTAGGCCCTAACTGCAGCATTTATAAAAGGTTTTCTTCCATAAAAAAGATATGACAGGAAAATGTAACAGAAAAAGACTGAGGAGAATGAAGAGAATGTCTATTTTCAGTAAGTGGACATTAAGAAGACGAGAATTCATACCAACTAGTAAGTGGACATTAAGAAGACGAGAATTCATACCAACTCCAACTAATTAGGTAATGCTTTTCAAAACCACCATCTCAAAAGTGTCAATTGCCAAAATATATGATTAATACCCTGAGCACGTATGTATATAAGTATAAAAATCATAGCTGACACACGCTTCAGGGCCAAGTACTTTCCTTAAAACGTTGTATAATTACTAGGTCATTGTATACTTCCAAAGTCTTGTGAGACAAATATTTCTAGTATTACTGTCCTCATTTACAGATGAAGAGACAGAGGTACAGCCATGTAAGATAATTACCCAAGGTCACCAAGAAGTAAGAAGCAGAACGGGATTTGAGCCAAGAATGTTTGACTTCAGAAACTGTCCCCTTAATCACTGATCTTAACCTCCTCTCACTTGCAAGTGTGAGGCAATTTAATGACTATTGCTTTTTCCAGTGACTTATGGCATTCCTAAATACTTTGTTTCTAAGGTTTACAGAATATATAGTTTATTTATAATAAAGATTTCTGGGAGGAATGCATCATTGCTCCAAATAGATAGCATTTGAGTTTGCTCTAGAATCTCTAGACATGTCTGCATTTATCAGAACCTTATAAAGGAGTATATAAGCATATTTCCAGCACATCTAATATGTGTTTAAAATGAGAGAGTGAGAGAGGGAGAGAGAGAGAGAGAGACAGGATGAGAGAGAGAGACAAAGACAGACACAGAGACAGAGATAGAGAGATAGACATAGAGACATGACACATTTTATTATTATCATCATAAAATTTTTAAATGCTTGAGGGATTTTGAAGATCTTTAATGATATTATTTTCTTCAAGAGTGAAATTTAAATGCTTGTTAAATTCTCTATTAAACTAATCCAAATCTATGATTATGTCTGTTTCCAAAAAGTTACCAACAAGATGGAAACCAAGAAAATTAACAGCCAAATTTCATTTCTGTATGAAATGAGAGATAACAAAGTACATACAACAGAAAACAGGTGAGGGATAGGAAGCTGTTTTGTATTTACGTCTTCAGGCTAAAACATCTTTGTATTTTTTCACTCTGGATTTACAGTTGCTCATGATTACATCAGGATTGCTAAAATACTATTTTTCAAGGGCAAAGATTATTGAGTGAGTACACAAAAGAATATTTTCCTACCACATGATAAAAGGATATCATCAATGTGGCAAGAAAACTCCTGAGATTATGAGATTGCTGAAGTCATTGCCTCCTTGGCTGTCTTTAATATCAGGTGTGACAAGTTGGAACAGCCAGTTAGATAGTTTATCTCTTAGTGTTTGAAGGTAGTCATCAAAAAATATTTAAATTTTATATAAAAAGTATCTGGCTAAATCCCACATTAATTGTAAAATGTTTAATCTATGTTAACTTTACTATTCTTATTAATCACTTAGTATTAGTAAGCAGGGGATATTTTGTGATAAAGATATTTTAAAAATATCTGAGTCACATTATATTACAGTGTTCCCCAAACTTGCCTTATCATTAGATTCTTCTAGATTGCTTACTTACCACATAGTTTTTGGAGTTCCTTCCTGGAGCTAGTAAATCCTCGAAAAGTGACAATAAACAGCACCTCCAGGTAATTCTGATGACTGAGGAAGTTTGGGAAACATTGAATACAAGACCAACTTCACTTTAAATGATTTTAATATGATCTACTTTTAAATTAAATATTACCACTGTCTTCACTTTGTGGAGCTACAGTGGCTTTTGTTGAAAAATGATGCCGATAAATATTTTGACTTGTGTTTTGATTGAAATGACCAAATGCTGAATCTCTAGATTCCCATCCTATCATAAAAAATAAAAGTTAAACATTTCCTTAAACATAAAAGCAATGATTGCAAATACTAATGATGTTTTCCATTTGCTGTCACATTAAAATTCAAGCATGTTAAATAATTCCTATTAATATTGAAATTCAAATATATTAAATAATTTACTGATATTCCATGATGATAAGGATTTGCAAAATAAGTAATAAAAAAGCATTAAGTACTTTGAAATTAGTATTCTGTTCTAATAACAACTCAAGATTTTATTTTCAGACCCTTTCCTCATATCTGCTATTTTTAAATCTTGCATAATTCTGGCTACTTCATTCCTCAAGTACCAACTGTAGCGGTACCTTGGTTTAAGAACTTAATTTGTTTTGTGATTTAGAGGAAGATGGCTGTTTTTGCATTCATATGAGGAAGATGGCTGGGATCATATTTGTCACTAGATGTATAGTTTGCAAAATTTTGCTGAACACTTTTGTTTGTGAACCTAACTATTTGCAAACCAAAACATTCCCAAAGTGAGGTATTATTGTATTACATACTTTTATGGTTAAGTAAAATTAGTTTTTCATATTGTTCCAGTTTTTAAAAACAACTTTTATTATTAGTAGTAGCAAATTAGTACTGCCTTTTAAAGTTCTTTAGACATATAAAATGACAGTACAACAATTGCAAATGCTTATTAAACTCAAAAACTATGAAAACTCCTACAAATATTGGAAATTAGGGAAGGCGAAATAATTAAATTTGAATTTGAGTGTGTCATTTTCCAGGCCAGTTTTTTAATTTATTTGGAATTTACAGAAAATGATACTTGTGAGTTTAATAGTTATAAAAGTCATATGCATGTGACTGCTTCATATGACATATACATTTTTTCTGCTCTATAGAGAAGTATCTGGCTGAGGGTTTAGCTCAGCAGCACAAGTGCCTGCCTAGCAAGTGTGAGGTCATGAGTTCGATCCCCAGTACAAAAAAAAGTATCTGGATATAAAATATATAGAATTAAAAATCAAGCCAGACCACGTGCATAAATAAAACTTATGGTCCATTATCATTCCTTCTGAACTAATACCTTCATAATGAAGAGTAGGGGCACTTTGGGAAGAGAACAGGTCACTCATTTTTTACCTGCCAGAAGAAAGCAAACGTTTGGCTTTGAGTTGTGACACACAGGTAACATGTAAGTGCTCCACTTAGAACAGAAATTCATCTCTGTCTCTGGTTTATGAAATTTAAATACACTGAGTTGTAGAACTCTATGTATTGTATCTCCCTTCTGTGAGACCCACCAGGACATCCATGAAAAGAAGATGTAGCTCAGTAGGGTTTTCCTTGTAAAATATTTAAATGAAAAATTGAGCATTTTCAGGCTTTCACAATTATTCTTTTTCATCATACAATAAAATATTCATACAGTGCAAAAACACTGCAGTCATAACAGCATTTTAATTTTAAAAATAAACAATACAATAGTAGTTTTGATGCATGTCTTAAAATTGTATAAAAGAAATATCAAGAGAAGGAAAAGAAATTATATTTTAAGTCTCCAAGAATTTAATATTTAACAATCCTACCCTTCACTTTTATTTCAGACAAAAGGCCCTTTTTACTAGAGAAATCAAGATAAATTTAGTAGCCATGGCACAGATTACTTACTTGTTTTATAAGTTCTCCATCTTATAAAGTGGCATTATCCCTTGTATTATTCATTGCTTTAGTTTTTCACGTGACTAAGTCTGCAAACCCAGAAAGACTCCTTTATTAACTACTTGGAAGTAATTTGGATTACTTATTGAATTTGGGTACTGGAACATTTTATTATAAGGACAGATGGCAAGGATGATGTTATTAAAAGCTGATGAAAGTATATAATAAAAAGGCTTTAGAGGTTTGGTAAAGAAAATTCTTCTATAGATATGTTTTGCATCTCCCATTTTGATTCATTATAGTGAGAGGTAATAGATTGCATTCTTATGTAAAGGGTATAAGTATATTCAATTTAAAGATTTATACCATGTGTCTTAATACAGCAATATAACAAAATAATATAACATGAACATTTAAAGTAGTCTAAAACCAAATCTCAATGTATATTTCAGTTTCCATAGACACAGGGTAAATGACTTGTAGTCAAAGAAATAGCATTTTGGAAAAAATACGTCAACAAGTTACCATATAAGTCAAGGAAGAGTCAGTCTTCATTTCTTTTAAAAAGAATCATAGACCCCACCACTGTAGCATACATTAAGCAAAGAGTATGTGTTGTACAGCAGTCATTTATAATGGTCAACCTTTCGAATGCACTACTATTCTTCAACCAAATTATGTATCCATGCATATATGTATTTACTACTCACACACTAGGCATTTGAAAAGAACTATCAGTTATTTGGAAGTTTGCATTTTGTTTTTGAAAATAATTTTCATAGAATATAATATAAAAGAGTGTGATCCTTAATGCTTCATCTGTAAAAACACAAATCAGAGGCTACTGAAAAACCTCCATTTATCTTGGATATCGCCTAACTTTATAAAATTCAATGCCAGGGCTCTGCAGGAAAAAAGCACACTGGGAAACTGGTTAAACTGAGAGGCAAGGTCAGGAGGAACTGAAGTCCTCAGGGGCCAGAAGATGTTGAAAAATTCTTGGATCACCGCCCAGTTGGGAATCCACTTCTCCAACCCTGCCTTGTCCCTTTGGTTGAATCTCAGTGCTTTCCATTGTCCTTCTGACTCTGATCTCCAGCACCCTTGCCCTTACTTTACCACCCTGGTCTTCTCTGCAGTCAGACTGACTTTAGCCTGAAAATCTGATTCTAATGTTCTGCTTTGTTTGCTGTCTACAATATTCCAGGCCTTAATATATTTCTAAAATCAAATCTTTATTCCTGGCCGCATTCTGTTTGATGTTTTGGCCCTTTTATGACTAAGCCTGTACCCTAGTGGATTTATCTGTTCTACAAAAGAAGGAAACAATCTAGCCTATCCCCTCACAGATTTTAGATTTCATTGGTACATCAAAGCTTCTAGTTTTTTTCAAATAATACACAAACCATATACTTTCATAGCAGATGTGCTAAGGTAATCAATCCTTAATCAGCAGATCCAAGGTACTGAGTTATATTTTTTGAAGGACAGTACGTTTTCGCTTTCTACTAAGCCTGAAAAATCAAATTTGTATTTTTAAAATGTATATTAAAACCTTTATTTTTTATCTTAATATATTAAACTATAAAATGTGTGTGAAAATAATAGAAATGTTCTCACTAACAAACAAGTAGACAATAAAATTTCATATATTTTGGCATGTTTTTGGAAATATGATGTGGGATGAAGGTGTCACACTGTGAAATTTTAATTGAAGCATAGATAAAATCCAAGTGTTTGGTCAAGAATCCTAAGTTCCCCAACTTTGCATAAAAGTCATAATTTGTTATTTAGTGTAACTACAAACTAAAATGACTGTCATTTTTATTAAAAGTAATGAAAACTGTTCACTAATAGTTGGTGAAGTAACTTAACAGGGTTTATGATCATCAAATGAAATTTGGTAATCAACTTCAGACTACGAAAAAATCAGTCAGACTGTCCTAGATGAATTTTTCCCATTCAACAGTCCAATGAATAAAATTATTCATATTGATACAGCCCATGTGAGCTTATAAAGCCAATTAATAAACATTCCACATTCTGGCACTTTCTGTCGAGACACAGGTCAGGTCCTGAGAGTTACAAATTCCTTTCACAAATCATAGATTAGAAAATTTAGGATTGGTCTGGGGATTTAGCTCAGTGGCATAAGGGCCTGCCTGGCAGGCAGGAGGTTGTGAGTTCGATCCCTGGAACCCCAAAAAAAAGAAGAAAAAGAAAAGAAAAAGAAAAAAAAGAAAATTCAGGATCCCCAAACTATGTCCTCTAACGCTCATATTTGTGGGTATGTGAATACCTAGAAGCCCAACCACAGACAGATAAACAAGATACAAAATGGTGGAAAAACTAAAGGTGACCTCAGAACAACTCTGAAGTATATTCTAAGTATCTGTTTGTCATATAAATAAAAAAGAAAATCTATGAGAAAATAATGTCTATTCCATTCTGACAAAATGGTGATGCTCCCACTGAGAAACCTAAGTAGACTTCACTGGACCTCATACTAGCCCCTTTCATATGAAAATCAAATGTTATCTTCACCTCTTTCAACTTCTTAATTTCTTTTGGAAAGCATGCACTTCTACAAATTTTGGAATGCTATTACTTCCTTTAAAAGGAAGATATTCTCACACCTCATTAGCTGCTGAATCTAAGGTATAGTGAAATGTCTCCCAGAAGAAACAGGGAAGCTTCATCAGCAAAGAGACTTAATAAATTTCCTCAGTTCAACTTAGGAAATATTAATACTACCTGAATCAAGTCGATTCTTAGTATATATATTTTTAATATCTTTTATTCCCAAACGAAATTTTTATACTTGAGTAAAACGAAAGGAAAAAGGCTAAACATGCACTTTTACAAAAAAAAAAAAAAAAAAAAAAAGAATTCCCTGAAGAGAGAAATGACGTGGCATTTTATTTCTTCCCTCATTGGATCTCTGCCTACCTAACTTAAACCACCTAGAACTGTCTGTGGGATCCTCTGAGGGAGCCCTCACCTTCTATGAAATGTAACCAAAGTTCTAGATTTTGTTCCAAACCAGTTTAAGAAATATGGTCTTGAACATTTGCAGGTCCATAATGACACTGTACTCCTGCAAATTATCTGGCTGAGTTGGTTCTGAAAAGCCGATGCAGGAGCTGGAGGTTATAGAAAGAAGCTGCCGCAGTACTCATTGAACAGCTGTAGTACTGGCTGGAATGTGGGACACTGTCTTTTGTGGCACAGCTGTGTAGTTCCAAAGACTTGTCAGAAGAATCTTCACTCTAACTTAACACTCTCAAATACACCAAACAGATACAATTATATCATTTTTTTCTAACTTGAAACTTGTCTTGGCATACATTAAAAAATTAGTTAAGTGTGGCAAAATACATTTAAAAATTAGTTAAGTGTGAAGGGTTCAGTATCTATAAATGAAGCCAGTGAAAAATTGAAATGGTCCAACTCTTGGTGTAGTACCATAGAGCTAAAGAAACCTCAGATTTTTTCTTTTCTCAGTTGCATTGATATCTGAAGAAACATTGCTTAAACCCCTACCTGATGAAAAATAACAAGGACTTGGTTCTCTGTAAAACGAGCTGGCCTGAGAAGAATGAGACACTGCCGGGAGCTGCTTTGCTCTCCAGCAGCATTGTTTACTTTCAAACATGCTACCTTGGATAAATAGCTGTTCTAGAGATTTCCAATCACTAAGACAAGTAGAATCTCTTCTTTTGAAAGCATCTCCATCGTCCAGTCATCACTATTTTGTAGTTCTTAAAACTCTTACTGCTTTTTCAACTGTTGTTAGTTCTTTCCCCCATTGATTTCACAAAAGATAAAAAGGTGTTCACATTATGATGTAGTTTGTGAATCATCTTTCATCTTTGGAGAAAAGAAAAACAAACAAACAAAAACTCTAGGACGGTAAACTGGGAAAACTACAGTAGTGAGAAAAAGTTCAAGGCAGCTACAAGGAAATCTGAATTAGGCAACCTCTCTAGGATTTTTTTCCTCCTTAATTTCTTTGAATTAAGAGAGAGAAAATGTTTTAACACAATATTTTGACAGCATTGTATTTTTGTTCACAACCCTGCACAAAGACATCTCAAAGGTAAAAATACAGTAGCTTTTTGGTTGTAGTCACATTTCAAACAATTTTAATATCTTAGTGAATGTTATGATTTAAATTCTACATGCATACAACATAGTTATATGTACTTCAACAAATTTTCTCTGCTTTTCACCTAATTTTTCTGTTTGTATTCCACCTGTATTTACCTCAAGTGTTTTGCACTGGTTTGATGACTAGCAATTAATATTTAATTTAAATCATTTTTTAATCATACACTATAAATGAACTTAGTAAGCATAAGTATTATTTATTTGATGGATATCGTTTTAACAACACATATAAAATATGTATTTTTGAGGCAGAAATGCTTTTCCAACAAAAATAAGACAATTCATGATTGTGTCTTCAGACACTTAGCTTAAAAACAGCAGGTTAAGCAAATTGCCATAGAGACTTATTCTTAATTCTACCATCATATAAATGAATTATCAAGTCTGAACCTTTCAATAAGAGCTGCATTTCTTCTAAATACCTTCCCACTTAGCGGCCTAAAGGGACCCGTCGCATCAGTAACACCTTCTATGCGCCGTCGCGTCCCAGCTTGAACACACTAAACTCAGGGGTCTTTGAAATCTTTAAAGCCAATCATACATAAGACAGATTCTATATTGCAGGGCTGGCTGGCTACACTTCAGCACAAAACAATATTGCAAGCTTTCTGATATACATGTGTCACCTCTTTGTGACAAATAGCTGGTATTAATTAGGCACTAGACTTGGTGAGATTGCTGTTATTAACTGAGAGAAGATGGGTTGGATTTAATTGTGTGTGACATCAAAGTCAAGTGACTGATATTTCAAGCATCATTTAAAATGTTTGATATTGAAGTCATTGTATTCACATAAAGACTGTCTAAAAATATAAAGGAGACTGATGAGGAAAGAACTGAAATGAATTTGTACATCTATCTTATGAAGTGTATTTGATGTCATTTTACTGGTACTTTCAACCCGTATATGTAATGTTTATTTGTTTAGCTGCATAAAATTTCATTTCATAATGGCCTTGAAAGTTTTTTAAATTAATACTAAACAATTTATAAAGGATAGCAAGTTGTTTGTTTGTTTAAAATACATTTTTATATAAATGGAAATAAAATAAAAATATAAAGTAAAATAATTTCTATAAACATATAATCCATAAAAGAGGATTGAAGATACAAAATAATACACATCTGAAATTTTCTTAAAAACTGATACTCCATGAAAACTTTTCAGAGAAAACAGTTCTAACACATGAAAAATAAACCAAAATACCACCACTTGAATTATTTAATTATGACTTAATTTTTCTACATTGCACTAATTCATTAAAAATTTAACAGCAAAATAAAAGATAAATAATAGCAAGTATGGAGATAAATCTTTTTCAAATAGAAGGGGAAGAAGAAATGGAAGGAGGAGGAAGGGAAGGCAGAGCAGGGACTGAGAAAAGGAATGAAGATGTGCTATCACCTGTGCCAGCTCCACACAAGGAATGTAAGCAGTATGCACTGCAAACACGTACTAATAAAAAAATTGAATTTAAAAATTTAAGAGAGAAGCATTTTAAGTTACAACTCATTGAATAAAGTAGTTAAAGTAAGGACATTCTAATATAGAGTTACCGTAATAGTTTACTTTCAGAGAAAAAAATTAAGATATTTATTTATTTGACAGTTGACATAACATGCACAGAATAATTACATGAAATCTGCTTAATTGAAAGGTAATACACTGGAACAAAATATCCCTTGGGTATTAAGAACAGAAACATAATTCAAGATAGCCAGAAGTTTATGTTACCCAACACAGTATCAAACGCTCTAAGAAGCCTAGAAAAACCCAAATATAAATACATTGAGAGCTGAGAAAATAGTATAGGATCATTGCATTTAAATAATTCTTGCAATTTTCTTCTTTTTCTAAATCATACAGATATGCTCTTATAAAAATTTAATCAAAGAGCTATGTTTAAATTTCCTGGGCTGGGTCTATAGCTCAGTGGCACAGTGACTGCCTGGCAACCATGAGGTCCTGAGTTTGATTCCCAGTACCTCCTCAAAAATAAATAAATAAATAAATAAACTAACAAAAATAAATTTCTTTTATTTTAGTTTTTATCTTACATAGAAAGCTTCTTTGCTTCATTCTCAAAACAATCCAAATTACTTATGAAAACAATAATTAAACATTAGATTATATTATACATGCTTGACTATAGAAAAAACAGCCTTATGGGAAAAAATAGACTGACTTTTAATATAAAAGTACTACACTTCATTTTCAAATAAGTTTTAACCTCTCAAAATGGCATTATAGTATTTTAAGGTTATGATTCTATCAACAAATGGTAAGATGTAGTGATATGCATTTATGTACATCTATTAAATTTAGATAAAGTAACTTCCAGAAATATGTAATTATAATTATAGTCAAAAAACTAACTTTACTAAACAAATAGACCTAATATGTGTTAGTTTAGTAATTTTAATTATATGTCTTCTGAAATACAAGACCTTTAAAGAATAATAAGATAAAAATAAGCTATATATTAAAAATATTACTAATTACTAATTTGCTTTTATAAATTTATAACAAAATGCAATACTGTATGTTACTGTCACAGCATCACGTTTTGGCCTTCAAAATACACAATTTTCAAAATTATATTTAACTCAGTCATTGTAGTTACATTAAATGGTATTTATAAACTATAAAATATAGTCAAATATAAGGTACTGTCAATATAAAAATCAAAATATCCTCTTTATAACATTAATGTATCTGGCTTCTAAAGCCTTCTGAGAAAAGTTGCTGATACAATGAGTCAAATTCCTCTGCCATAAAGTAGGTAGCAATCATAATAACCTTACTCTGTATATCATACTATTGTAGATGAAGTGTTTTCCTTTGATTTTATCTAACATTCACAAAAACCATGAGGTAATAAAAGATGCTTACTTGTCCTTAAACTTACTTGTCCTTTATGAATTTTTGTTTGTTCCTTCATGTCCTGCCCTCCTTCCCACTCTATCTCTGATAATCAATAAGCTAACTGGTACAGAAGTATTAAAAAGAAATACTTTAATGTGTGTCTCTACCAAGTAAACCTATTTCAGAGACGGACTTCATAATTTAACCCAGGAGAATGCTTAACACTGAGGCCAACTGACACAACATTTAAATCAGGCAGATATTTTGGGGTTAGGGGACCTCCCTGCACTCTTCAAATATAATCATGGATGAATCTTATCTTTGTGTGCAAATCACACGCAGGTATAATGTGATAGATTTTTTCTTTTTGCTCCATCAATGTTGGAGTACAGAATAAAGCTATGGAAACTATGTTCATAAATTTGACCCACTGGTGAATGTAAATACACTCTTAGATATATCAAACATCTTGTGAAATTTTGTTCCTGTCATAATATGAGTCTGGTTGATGGATCTATCAAATGGATTGTTTTGTCAAAAAAATGGACAGTGTACTTTTCACTTTTCCATCATTGGTTCAAAATACCCAACATCCACAAGTTAAGGAAGAGAGATTTACTTTGGCTAGGACTTTCAGTGGATTCAATCCCTGTATGGTTGGCTGGCTCCAAGGCAGAAACAGCATGGTGGAAAGGCATAGTTGAGAAAAGCTGCTCAACACCTGGCAACCAGGAAACACAGAGAAGAAAAAGAAGAGGAACTGGGGATAAGATCACCAGGTCAGACCTCCGGAGACCCATCTTCATCAAAGCCCCAATTCCTACCAATGCATTCAGCTACAACACTACATGATCTAACCACCTTCCAAAAGCCCCACCCCTGAAAGCAAGAGTCTCTGGGGAGAAATTTTAGATCTAAGCAATAGCAGATAAATAGATTGATAGAATTTTAAATGAAGATATCTGTCTAGGGGCTGGATACTAATCAAGAAGGAGTGTCTGTCTGATCACAGTTGGAATAGGAAGCAATTCTCAGGTTTTGCCTTGGCCAATCATTCCAAGTGACCCAAGTCTCATCTCCCTTTTCTGTAGATTTTTGAACTCCACAGTGATAGGAATCTTCCTTCTTCACCACTGTATCCTCACTGCCTAAGCATGAACGGTCACATAGTAGATTCTCAATGACTGTTTGCTTTTCTTTCTTCTTAAAAGAAAAAGAAAAGTCCTGTAGATGGAAAGAATGGTTTCATCTAGTTCTGAAAGGATATCACACTCTTTTTCATTAATAATCAATTTAAAGGAATTTAAGCCAAGTTTAAGGGAAAGGAAGTTGCTCTCCAGAACTGTTTTTCAACCAGTACATAGCTAGAGTGGCCAGGGATTTAGCTCAATGGCTTGAGCGTCTACCTGACAACCTCAAGGTTGTGAGTTCAAGCCCCAGAAAAAAAAAATGCAGAGTCCATGCAGATTCTGCATCAATGCAGCTAGAGTGTAGAAGCATGGCTATGCTGGTCAACATCTTGATGCACATGCCAGTTAGAAATAACTTGTTTTTAAGCCACTTCATTCCCAGCCATTCAGGCTAACACTGACCCTGGGAGTCATAGCTGGGCACCTAGAAAACATTGCCTTGGTGCTTGTTATGTCTGCAAGTAAACCCATCCTGGCAAATGAATACTAGTCCCCATCCTGGTACTTTTCTCTGGTCAGACCAGATCACAGCAGATTACAGTAGAACAGACAGTGCTTCAACTGCAGCAATGGCTGCCGGAAATGCAGCCTCTATTAGCCAGTCTGGTGGTTCATATCTCCAACAAGCACTACAAAAGTCACACTCACAGAACCATTCTTGGTATCTGAGCTTCCATAGTTCAAATTATCAATTCTTAAGCATTTTAAGCAGCATTCCTGAGTGTGACTACACATGTAGAGATAATCTGCCAAAGATAAAGATAAGTCATAGAGTATTATTACTGAGATGGACCCAACACCACCTTATCTCAACTGTTAATATTACAAATGAGGAGATGCAAATTCAGAGAAGTTTACTGTTTTACCTAAGTATACATAGGAAGTGGCAAAAAAATGGTAGTTCCAAAGAGCACATGTGCATTTTCAAAACATTGGTTGAGCCTAAAATTGAGGAAAACTAAAGGCAATTTCCAGGAAAGATTTTAGATATGTAAAATTCAATGCAAATAAATACAAATATGAATTCAACATGAATGTTATGTAACTACCCCACATTTATCATAAGTATATCTTAAATTATTTAATATATTTAGTAACACTAGAAATGAAGAAGTATATGGAATTGTGTAGGAAAACTCCTGACACATAAAAAGTGTTCAAGACTGTTAAAAATTTCTAAGCAACTAATTAAAATGTTAATTAGCATAATTCCATTTGAACTTTTTCTTTAGCTTTTACTTGGACATGATAAGTAAGCCAGAAAATCCTATGCTATTCCTAACCAAAAATTGTTCTTTTTAAGCACTCATCATGGTGCTAGAGGAAGCCAATGTCCCCATTCAGACATCATCCAGGGTAGGATGAAGAAGGCAGACAATGTACTCAAAGTTACTGGTCCCTACAGAGCCAAAAGTTGGTTCCACTGCACTTGTGACAAGACTCTAGTCTAGAGGCATAAGAGGCAAACAAGATTTAAGTTCCTGTCCAAGGAGGAAGGACACCTGAGCCAAAAGAATGTCACCTCAAGTTAGCTGTCACCTCTCATCACAAGCAGAATTTATCCCATGGAGGCTAGCTTCCCCTTACGGTCTACTAAAGGAAACAGAGGACAAATTGTAACTGGTTTAATAAGCTCTGATATTATTAATTAAAGAGTTTTTGAGAAAACCAAACTAATTCTACTAATATTTTTTGAGAAATGTTCTTTAATCTATGCTTTTACTATCTCCCCCTTATAGTCTATCCCAATAAAAAACAAAAATCATCATCATAATGGAAAATAATTACTTAATGGTCAACCAGTTCTCAGAACTGACAGATCAAACAGTATTTATGCTTAGTACTTTAGATATTGACTAAAATTTTGAATAGTTTACTCATAATTTAAAATTAAAAATATTTTAAGGCTATTCCCTTTAACATGCCTCAATTGAAGTTCTTCCTTTTAGGTCATGATGAACCTAAAATTCATTTTTTTAACTTCATTGCTATAATAGACCTATGTTCATGTTTTACTAATTAAAACCATGTATTCAGCAAATATTTATTGGAGGACATTGCCATAAATAGTAAGTTAGACATAGAAGTATCCTGTTTTCATAGAGTTTATGTTATAGTTGCAGGAAGATGTAAAAGTGAGCACAGATTGATAATGATAAAAGCACTATAGATAAAAAATACAGGTAGTGATAAAAGCAATAAAAATAAGGTAAAAATATTGTAATAGAATTCCAGGAGAGTGATGGCCATGAAAGTGCTGCAGAATGGCATCTCTAAACAGGTGACAGTTAACATGTGTTTCTGGTGACAATAAGAAATTGATTGTGAGAAAATCTTCAGAGAATGCTAAGCAAAGGAAGCAGTATATGTGGAGGTTTTAAGAGAGACACAGTATTTAAGGAAGACTGCTAGCATATCTGGAAAATAGTTCTATGAGAACAAGGATGAGGATGAAATGATACAAAAATCAGGTATATTAATAAGGAGAAACATGTAGCTATAATAGAAAGACTAAATTCTGTGACAAGAAGAGAAAGACCAGCACCTCCTGACAACCTGCCATGCTGGGTCAGGGAAGATCCAACCAGAAGACAACTAGCCAGCCTTCCTAGTAAACAGAGCAACAGGTTCCAAGAAGAGAAAAGTCAGCAGCTCCTGTTAGCCTACCAGCATGCAGGCTGAGAATCAACACCACCCGCCCTCATAAGCAATGTGCTGGTTCAGAGGACCAGCTCAGTTGATAGCAAATAAGGTACATAGAGCAACTAAATTCTTGTATTTGATTTTGCAGGCCTGGGGCCAGCAGTCTGAGCATCTCTTGGAAGGATGACCGTGTAGCAAATATGGGGGATTCCCTTCTGCTTTATCTTTGAGTCCCAATATTGTTCTCATTGTTTTGCTTTATTCAATATTCTGCTTTGATTGGTTTTATTCTGTTTTGATTTTGGTTTGATTTTGCTCTACCTGATGGAATGGACAACCATTTGAAGATAACAAGATATACTATAATAGCTGTTTTTTCCTACTATCGTGCTTTGAAGCTCTGTACTAACTCTACTTCTTTGTTTTGATTGACTTTGCTTTGTTTTGTTTTGTTGGATTTTTCTATCTTTAAAATAAAATTTTAAAAATAGTTAAATAAATAAACAAATAAATAAATTGTATGACAAGTGCAATGATACATCAGGCCTGAAGGTAAAATCCCGCTCTTTTAGCTGCCCTGTTTGTCCACTCCAATACTAATCCAGCTTAATTCTTGTCAACATGAACTCCTCCAGACTCCTCTAGGTATCTTTTTCTTGTGATCACTGGTAGTTAATTATCAAAGGGCCCAATTGCTCTATAGAAAGGACAGAGTATTGTTCGCAGTCTATGCAAAATCTGTGTTGACACCATAGGTTTATTCAATAACGAATCAGTAGCTTTCTGATGATCTCAATATATTACTAGTGCTCTAATTTTCCCCCTTTGTCCCCTCTAATATGAGTTTCTGAATTTTTATTTAACTTACCACCATTGTAATTTGCTCATTCTTATGAGATTCTGTATTGTAAATATCATGACATATATAACCAAATCTTGTTATAAAATTAATGTTTAGGACATTAATATGTGAAATTTTTCAATAATACCTTCTCAGACAGAAGCATGAGTATACAAAATTGTATGGGAGGTTAAACAAACATAACGTTTTATTTTCAAAAAATGAGGGGGTTATTCTTAAAAGAGTAAGAAGATATTCTTGTTTTTTAAAAGTTGTCTTCTTAATGTGTTCTGTTAACCCTCAAGAGGCCATCACTAAGAAAGCACTTCAGTATGAAAATATTTTATCGTTTTAATTGCCAAAGTGAATATTTTAAGGTGATTTTATCCCTGAATGAACACTCACTTAGTTTCTACATAATTTTTGTGTGTGATCTGGGAATCAAATCCAAAGTTCTGAACATGTTACACAAGTGTTGTACCACTGAGCTACACCCCCAGGCTCAGATTTTTCCTTCATTCATAAAACAGAAGTTCTTTCTTTGAGATTCTGATACCACAGATTTTATAGTAGCAATATGTAAGACATTTGTATGTATATATAGAAAAAGAAGTCTAAGAATAGTGCCACTGCAAAGAACTGAGAGTCTGTTGTTATGTTAGACAGTGAGCAGAAGTTGTATTTGAATGCTCTAACCAAGTTCTCTAAAATATAAGCTTTTCTGAACCTTCAGGAAAGACTCATTGTAGCAATAAAGGCATTGCTGTGTGCTGCATGATGATAAAAACGTGATTATCCACAGGGAAATGACACTTCTATTCTATTAAGGAGGCTGCAAGATGAGGTGAATGCTGTCACTCTACACATAGCTGTGTCCTACACAACCGGTAGCCTCTGTAGCTCTTCTGCAGTTTTACTGGAAAACTCTTGTGTGGATAAAACATAGGCATTTTAATTTAGTTTGGAATAAATCTGTCTTATAGAATTAAATATTTATTTTTAGTAAGGAAAAACAAATTTTAATGAAGCAAATGTGCATTTTATCCAGTGAGTTGAAATGAGAAAAAGATCACGGAACAAGCATGCCTTTATCATCAAGTGGGTCTCTCAGACTTTCCTTCAAAGTAACCTTTGTGAATGAATGAATTTTATCAGTATATATTTGTTATACATGATAAATTAATTCATCGTGGGATGTTGGTCATATAACTATCACATCTTGATTATTTTTACTTCCCCTTCATCTTCACATCCCTCCCAGCTCTCCCTATCCTTATATCTCCTGCTCATCTCCACAAAGTTTATCTCTCTGTTGCTAAATTTAAAAGCAAAGTAAGAGATGGAAGACAAGAAATGAGAAGATAAATAAGTTTATTTTTAATACAGTTTCTCAATCAAAGAGAGGGCTTCATTTCGAAGATGGGAAAGAAGAGCTCACCTGCTCACTAAGGTCACTCCATGAGCTGGTGCAAC
This sequence comes from Dasyprocta punctata, assembly GCA_004363535.1. Taxonomy (NCBI): domain Eukaryota; kingdom Metazoa; phylum Chordata; class Mammalia; order Rodentia; family Dasyproctidae; genus Dasyprocta; species Dasyprocta punctata. The sequence continues at coordinate 12,465 of RJWM01009994.1, read as the reverse complement.
AACCAGGTTCTATTAACAGTGGAAAATCTTCCCTTTTCATCGCTAATCACTTGCCATTAGTGGGGATAAATTGGGGAACTAACATACTCAACAACTGAATTTTTTTGGTCGAACATGACAACAGGGAATGAAGGGTAGAAGGGAATGAACCCATATGAAAACTGCAACTAATACCTATTTTTCAGTTAAGGAGTAAGGAGACAAATTGGGAAAAATGTCTGCTTGGCAGACACAAGTCTTCCTGAGGCTATCACTGAGCATCTTTCAGTTTGCCAAAACTATGCCTCAACAATCGAAGTCCTGAAGATTACGGATGGGTGCAAACAGCAATTTCTGACACAGAAACACTCCAATATGGGGCCCTGGGATTTGGTCAAACTTTTAAAGCCTAGTTCCTAAAACCTCTACTACTGTTTCTAATTTTAATTTTATTAAATTTAGATAATGCATATTTTTAAAAATAGTATTCTAGTATATCATGACAAATTTCATTGAACATTCAGGAACCCTAAAGCTGTACCACCAAGACATACATGGCTTGTGGCAAACTGAACACTGGGAATGCATTAGTTTCCATAGATTAAGTCAACCAAGCTTCTGATTATAAAGCTGAGATTGTCTGCTTTTGGAACTCAAGTTAAGAAGGCATAGTAAATAGTTTAAAGAATCTGCAGTCAGAAAAATAAAGAGATTTTAAAAACCATTAAGTGTGTTCACTCTGTCTTCACTATCCTGAGTTTTTCTTTCTGTTTCAGAAAGACGCAAAGTAATAGCATGGAGCCAAAGAATGTAGAGCATAGACCTTGTTAGCTTATAGCACAGGGGGGAGTCTTGAGCCTTGGTATTTTGTGGGGATTTTTAAAGCATCTGCCTTGAAATTTTTATCACATAATTATGTAAAACAAACTATTATGCTTTGTAATATGTGCACTAGTGACTGTAACATCTTCCAGTTCTGTACAGCATAAAAACAGCCAGGCAGCACACTGAGACTAAAATCTAAGGTACTAAAGGAAAAAATCAAGTAGCACATATTAGATTTTTGCATACAAATTGAACAGAAGTTTTTGAAACATCCCTAGACTTCGAAGTATCGATTTTATATTAACAAACTCTACATTCACACAAGCATGCGCACACACACACTTCATAAATCAAGCAGTTTGTAAAAACTAACTGAAAATCCTTGGAAATTGTATTTCAGTAGATTTATGTATATATACAAACAAGAACACATAAACTCTAGTACACATCCACACATTCTAATTAACTGTAAGGGATAAAATTCATTCAAAGGTCCAAATATTATACAAAGTACTGGCCTTATTCAGACAACTGCTTATTAATTATAGTCTCACTAGCTTCCAACTTTCATTCAGCACTCTTGAACTTTGTTGGTTCCTCTTTTTTTGTTCTTTCTTATTTCTGAAATAAGTATGTTTTCTAGTCATAAAGGTTACACTTATTACAAACAAAGTTTTTACAATATACAGAGACTCACACGTAAAAAAATTCAAATCCTATAATTCTACCACTCAGAAGGCACTGCTATTAATGTGTGATGTGTTTTTGTATGTAGTAGCATGTGGACTCTAATCCCACTAGCCCAAAACCATAACTATGAATATTTTGATGTATGTTTTTCCAGACTTATTTCCTATAACATCATTTGGTCCGTGGACAAGGAAAAAAGCAAGCTGGATACTTTAAAACACGCTTTGATACTGGACATGGTGGCACAAACCTGTAATCCCAGCACTCTGGTGGCCTGAGGCAGGACGATCACTGAGTTTAAGGCCAGTTTAGACTATATAGTGAGTTCACGGCAGCCTAAATTGCACAGTGAGATTTAATGTCAACATAAATAAATAAATAAATAAATAAGTATAAATAAATGCTCTTTAACACTGCAGGCTCTGTGTTAGGCAACCAAAATGCTCATGGTGTTGGATGTGTTACAAACTAATATTTCCAGGGCCGGAGATAGAGGTCAGCGGCACGGTGCCTGCCTGGCAAGTGCAAGGTCATGAGTTTGATCCCCAGTACCAAAATAAATAAATAAATAAATAAATAAATAAATAAAATTTTTTTCCCTGCCTCACTAGCACATCCAGAGAAGAAAGCTCAGGGATGCTGAACCTTGCTCACCTTGGCATCCATGTAGAAAAATGCACAGTACTCCATCATACTACACTTTAAAAGATAAAACCAAAGGACTGGAACACAGATTAGTGGCAGAGCACTTACTTAGCAAGTTCAAGGCCTTGTGTTTAAACTCCAGCATTACAAAAAAGGAATATAGCACCTAAATCTACTACCAAGCTCCTCTGGAATCTGAGGCCACTTTATATTTTTGAGCCTCAGTCTGAAAAGTGATTTGTTACAAAGGTAGATAGTATAATGCACATAAATATACTTTATGACTAAGCACTACAAAAACCTAAGGAGAAGATACCTAGAATAAGAATAATTAGGTCAAACAGAATTTCTGGCTTCTGCTGCTCCCCTTCTAGGTATCTTCCTGGAAGAGTTAAATACTTCACCTTACAGTGATACATGCACAGCTATGTTTGTAGCTGTATAACTCATAATAGCTAAATCATGGAATTGGCCCATATATCTAAAAACAAATGAATGGATAAAGAAAATATGGTATTTACACACAATGGAATACTACTCTGCCATAAAGAAAAATAATTAATTTGCAGGAAAATGAATGCACATTGAGACAATAATGTTAAGTGAATTAAAACAGATATGAATATAAAGTATTAAATCTCACACAGTGTCTTTTGTATGAGAAACCCAGAATAAAAACAAAGAGCAGAATGAAAGGTAATAGGAAGTAGGAAGATAGATCATTCTCAAAGGGAAAGTAGATCAAATGATAGAGGGAGGGGAAAAGGAGGGAAGGGATAAGGTACAGGTAAAAAATGAATTGGGATGTGTTGTGTATATGCACCAAATCCACACAAAGAAAGAATGTAAACATTATGTACTGCAAACATGTACTACCAAAAAAAAAAAAAAAGGAAGGGGATAAGAAATGGGAGGGAAGAAATGACGGAGGGAGGAGAAGGGCCTCAAAGAATAAATTAAAATGTATCATGCACATGTACCAACTCCACACAATGAATGCAAATATTATGTATTGAAAAGATATACTAAAATAGAAAATGGAAACCCTAAGGAGAAAACAATCTAAAACATATACCTAAGTATGCTATTTTCAGAAGCATACCATGTCAGTGATGAAAACAAAAAAATTTCCTGTTTTTTTATTACTTCATTCAATAAAATCAGCAACGTTGAAAAATGAATTTTTACCTAGAAAAATAAAATTAATTGCTATTAATTTACCAATGGGCCACTTGAAAATGTTTTCCATTTCTCTAAGCTTGGCATGAGCAAATTAAGAAATTTTAACCCACTATTTTAAGATATTCAGCTATCTAACTGTGTCTAGTTTTCACTGATGTGTGATAATTTACTAAAATAGATACAATTGAGTTCTGAGCACACATGTATTTAATGTACGAAAGTTTCTTGCCTTCTCATGTATGATTTCTTCATCCTAATTTTATAATAAAATCCAAAGAAACAATAAGATGTCACATCTAGAAATTTTGTTACTGGCACCTCAGAAATTATATTTGTTCCATAAAACAAGAAAAGCAAGGAATATTTTCCTCTTTTATTCAAATTACATCAGATCTATCCATACTTTTTATTGTGCAGTTAGGTATATTTCAAGGCTAGTAGATACAAAGGATAATGCTAGTCCTACATCTCATTGCAAAAATAAATATTCGAATATTTTAGCCTTTTCAATTTTTTATAGTGTATAGTTTAAAGAAAAAACTCTTTCCTTTGCAGTAGGAACTGATTTCTATATGGTCTTACAAACCCAAATCTCAGCATATTATTTAAGATAAAATTTATCAAGTACAAGCACTTTTATGTTTGTCCACTAAAAAATTGGTGGTTTTCTAAAACATATAAAAATCAACTCTAGTTCAACTCTAGAATCAACTCTAGTGACTATTAAATAGGATTAAATTACTTTTTAATTTCACAGTTGAAAGGATACTAGAGCCACACCTTCTTATAAACTACTAAGAAAGGTAAATCATATCTTATAAAAATCATTCTCAAAATTGTAAGCTGCTCAACTAATTTTATGAGGGTAGTCTATCACTGTTAGAGCAAAAACACAGTACACAAAGGGAGGTAGTAGGCTTAGTTGTCCATGCCTTTAATTCAAGCACCTGGGAAAGCTGGGGGAAAAGGATTACAAAGTCAAGTTTGTAGATTACACAATACTCTACATAAAAGTCCCAAAAACTCCACCAGAATATTCTAGATTTAATGACCAAATTCATTAGTGTAGCTGTATACAAAGTCAGCACTGAAAAGTCAATAATATTTCTGTACACAAATAACAAACTCACCTAGAGAGAGGGAAATTAGGGAAATCACACATTTCACAATAGCATTGAAAAAAATGAAATTCTTAGGAATCAATCTAACAAAAGAAGTAAAAGATCTTCACATTGAAAATTACAGTACTCTGAAAAAGGAAATCAAAGAGGATGTCAGAAAAAGGAAAGATAGTCCTTATTCATGGATAAGAAAAAGTAACAGCGAAAATGGCCATACTCCCAAAATTGTTACAGATTTAATGTAATTCCAATCAAAATATCACTAGCATACTCAGGGCCAGACAAAACATTCCAAAAATTTATTTGAAGCCGGAAGAGACCTATAATAGCAAAAACAGTTCTTGTCAACAAAGTCGTCAGGGTGCATCACGATCCCTGATTTGAAATTATACTACAGAACTTCTATGATAAAAACAGCATGGTACTGTGAAAAAAATAGACCTGGAGATCAATAGAACTGACAGAATATGCAGAAACCATTCCAAACACACTCAGTCACCTTATCTTTGACAAAGGGGCCAAATGGTTTCACTGTAAGAAAAATAGCCTCTTTAATAAATGATGCTGGAAAAACTGATTTTCTACATGTCAAAGACTAAACCATCATCCATGTTTATCGGCATTCAGTAAATGAAAATTGAAATGGATCAAAGATATAAATATTAAAATAGAAACACTAAATCTGCTGGAAGTGATAATAGGCAGAACTCTTGAAAACATACGTATAGGTCAAGATTTCATGACAAAACTTCAATCACAGGAGAAATAATACAAAGAATCAACAACTAGGATTTCATCCTATTGAAAAGTTTTTGCACACCAAAAGAAATCACCAACAGAGTGCAAAGACAACCCACAGAGTGGAAAAACTTTAGTCAGTTGTCCCTCAGACAAAGGACTAATATGTAGAACATATAAAGAATTGAAAAAAATCAGAGCTCCCCCACATTCAGAGATTCAATCCAAAAATGACCACCTGATATAAATATATGCTTCTCAGAGGAAGAAATACAAATGGCAAATAAATATATTAAAAAATGTTCAACATCACTGGACACTCAAAACATACAAATTAAAGCAGTGCTGAGATTCCATCTCACTCCAGAAAGAATGGATTATAAAGAAAACAACTAATAACAAATGCTTGAGGGGCTGTGGGGATAAAGAATCCTTCTTCAGTGTTGATGGAAGTGTATACTGGTGCAACCACTGTGGAAACCTACATGTAGATTCATTAAGAAACTGAGATTCAAAGTCCCATTTGACCCAGGGTTTCCTCTTCTGGATACTTTCCCAGAATAATTAAATACATCATACCACACCAATGTATGCCCACCCATATTTATAGCAGCACAGCTTGTAATAGTTAAATCTTGGAAACTACCCAAATGCCTGTCAAGCAAGGAATGGTTAAAAAATTTGTGTGTTTTTTTATACAACCGAGTACTACCAGGTCATAAAGAAGGATAAATTTAAGATATTTCTGGGTAAATAGATACACCTTGAGACCATCCTTTTAAGTGAAATAAATCAGTCACACATGTGTAAATTATCTTGTTGTTCTGCTGTGAGAAACTCTAAATTGGTAAATAAGGACCGAAGTATGTAATAGGTATTATGAAATAGGAACAAATGGTTCAAAAGAAAAGGGAACTAGTGAAAGGGAAGGAGAAAGGAAGGAAGAGAACAAAAAAATGATAAAAGAATTATAAAATGGAAACAAAGCTTTGTATAAAAAGAGGGTGAGAGAGGCTGAAGGGAAGGAATTGGGCAAAAAGAGGAATCAAGATTTATCAGACAGGTGCTACTTCCCTTTGATGAATATAATCATGTATATCAAAATTACACCAATACATTTAATTAAAATAATAATTTGCTAACTCATGACAAGACTTTAACCATATTCTTATTTTGTTGAGTAACTCAGGTTTGAAATAAATTATACCTCTATTCTGAGAAAATGGGAAAAATACTCACAAATATAATATGTTCATTACTGTGCCATATATATGCATATGTATTAATATATATATGAATAGAAGGAACTTTCTTAAATGTGCTAAATTGGTGAGGTAAATAATACATATACGAATGGAAGAATAGTATGTGTACGTTCAAGATAACATGAAAAATTTTATGATAAACATGGAAGTAATACAAAACTACATGGCATGGATAATTGCATTTTACATTAGAGATGATTATTCCAGAGAACCATCCATGTAAAAATAAATTCAAATGAAATGTATTTATATATTATATGCGCCTACAGTCATGGTAGTACATTTTTATCATATACTTCTTGTATGTTTCAGCTTTATCTCTCATATTTTTTACTGTGCTGACAATGACAATACCATGTAAAATCTTGACTGGACTGGCCTTCTCTGTGGTGTTTTATCTAATGCAAAATTCCTTGAAATATTTTTAATTTTTGGACCATTTTGTTTAACCAGATCCCCCAACACTAGAAAGACTCTTGAAAAGTAGTTTTACAGGATACTAAAATATTTTAAATTATAAAAATTGGGTACCACAAAAAGTCCAGTAGTCACCAAAATCATGTATAGAAACTGTAATCCATTTACCTATGGTATGCTTTACACAAGAAATGGCCAGAAACGCCTGGACCCAACAAAAAACAGAATAAAAAATGATGTATTTCCTAGAGTCTCTAGAGGGTGCAAGGGCCTAGCAAACACCTAAATTTCCTACTTCTTGCCTGTAGGATGATAAATTTCAATTGTTTATCCTGCCAGAGTTATATACTTTGTTATAGAAGTAATAAAAAAACTAACGTAATAAAGAACTAATGTCCTGCCCTTTTGGGAGTTTTTCGTTTATTTGTTGTTTTTTGAGACAAGGTCTTCCTATCTAGTTCAGGACTCAGGAGACTTGAACTGATTGTGTGTCCCAGGCTGGCTTTGAACTTGCAGCAATATGTCTGCCTCAGTTCCTCAAGTGCTGGTATTACAGGCATATGATACAACATCCAGCATTCATTTTCTTTTCTTTTTAAAACAGAATCTTTAAATTTTTAGTAACAAACATAAGCCTTTAAGAAGATGCACAGATCCTTGAGGCTCAGGATGGAAATTGCACACAAAAGTTTGTATAGCAAAGGACTACCAAATAAATACATGTTTACACTGTCAATTACCTTGATTAGGATAATTTCACATTATTATAATGCCTCAACATAAGCTACTAGCATTTTTGCTTTAAGGCATGAGGCTTCTTGGTATATGTAGTAATGAAATTTTCCCCTAAAAGTAATATAACAATGGCCTCCTTTGTCATCCACATGGCCTGTCCAGAAGTAAATTCAATGCCTCCCTTCACTGGAAAAAAAATAAAAAAAGAATTCTGCTGAGAGTTTGACAGATATTGAGGTGAAACTATGCATAAGTTTAGGAAAAATAAATGTTTTCATATTTGTCCAATTCATATACATAGTCTCTCTCCACTTATTTAGGTTGTTGTATTTGAGTACTTTTGATCAGTTTTTATAATTTTTAGGGTACAGATAATGAATATATTTTGGTAGATTTATACAGTAATGTTACTTTCAGATTTTTTGTGATGCTGTAACTTGTGTCTCTACAATTTTACTTTTGAAATGTTCATTGCTTGTATATAGGCCAACACTAGATTTCTTCATATGACTTTGTGACCTTGTACCATGACCTTGTTAAACCTACTTGCCTGTTCTATTGATTTCTATGTTGATTCTTTGTAAATAATTTTTTGTAAATAATCTATAATCTACATTTTAAAAAGTAAGATAACAAATTATTTTGAAAATTACGATGTTTATTCTTTAGCAAATTTATTATATATATATCTAATAAATCCCAGAAAGATCAAAACATTTTAAGTAAATTTGAGTTAACAAAACATCATAAATTTTGGTTTTCATCGTTGTGTATTTACTGACACGAGACAAAGGACATAGACAGACACAAAGACCAACTTGTAACAGGACAAATCTCAAAAATATGTGCATTATATTTGCAATTTCATCTCCAGTCCCTATTAGATTTTCTCTGGTATTCTTGACATTTCTACATAATGATTACACCAACAAAATTTTCTCAGAGTTTCAAATTATTTCATTCATAGAGTTATTTCACTGGCAAAAAAATCCAATAAAGATATACCTGATAATTAAGTAAGCAAAGTTTTCTTTATTAAAGTATTGATAACTTCTTCGAAGGAATAAAAATCATAAAGCAGATACTGATTTTGAGTCAGTTTCCTTCAGCTAATCTGAACTGGTATTTCTGCAGAAACGTTTCTTCAGAAATGACATGACAGCTTCTCACAATGTCCAATTAGTAGAGAAGATCATGGGATATATAGCCAAGGGATTTGCAATTCTGGGGGGCCAATTAGCTAACATGATGTAAATCCACTTAATGTCTCAGCATACATCTATACTAGAATCACTTTACAGCCCAGTTCTGTTCAAAACCCTGAGTGTAACAAATCTCATCATGTCTCAACTTTAAATAACTTTTTTCTTCAATTACCTTTCTCTACATATATATATAAAGAAGGTCATGGCAGGGAGATAAAAATGAATGTGTATGAGAATGGTACGATACAAACGCAGTGAATTCAGGCAACCGATAATGATATTTAAGGCCATGTTGATAGCAGCGAAGATGGATGGCTTTATCCAAGGGGGGAAAAAAAGAAAATGTCGTGCAGTTACTTAAAAAAAGTAACTACAAACGGTCAAATAATATATGAAGAAATGATCAACATCCCTGGCCACTAGAGAAATGCAAACTGAAACAACACTGATTTTCCATCTTACTCTAGAAAAAATTCTATCATCAAGAAATCAAATAATAGCACATGATGGCAAAGTTGTAAGGAAAAAGACTTCCACATTTTTGGTGGGAATATAAATCAGTAGAACCACTATAGAAGTCAGTACTGAGATTCCTCAAAAAACTAAAATTACATATTCCATTTGATCTAGCCATTCACCTTCCAGGTATCATCCAAAAAGAGTTAAACACATCATATTACATTGATACAAGTATAACCATTCTTATAGCAGCACAATTCATTATAGCTAAATCTTGGAAGTGGCCCATACATCCATCAACAGACGGATAAAGAAAATGTAGCATTTTTACACAATTGAGTACTACTCTTCCATAAAGAAGGATAAACTTGAATCTTTGTACAAAAATGGTGCACCTTGAACATTAAGTGAGATAAATCAGACATGCAAGCTTAAAACTACATGGTTTCTCTTAATGAAGAATGAAAAATATAATTATAGTGCAAAAGAAATGATAAATGGAAGTAGGGGGATTATCTTTCTCAAATGGGACTAAGATCAAGAGATGAAAGGAGAAAGAGGGAGGGAAGGATAAGGTGGTAAAAAAGAACTAAGTTAATATTACAAGTACTAAATTTCTGCAAATAATGCAATCACTGTGTACTGCAAACATGTACTGGTAAAAATAAATAAATGAATAAATGCAAAAAAGTGGGAAATAATATGAAGAAAAGGAGAGGATAAGGGAAGGCAAGGAATAGGATGGGCATGAAGGAAAGGGTCAGAGGAGCGATGAGGGTAAGGAAGGGACGTATGGAGAGGATGAAAAGGAAGAGAGGAAGAAAGGGTAGGGGAAGAAAGATAAGAAAATGAGGTAAAGGGAAAGCAAGAGAAGTGAGAGAAGGGAGAAGGGGAGGAGAGGAGAGGAGAAAGAGTAAGAGAAAGGAAGGAAAGGAAGAGCAGAAGAGGAAAAAGAAGGGGTGGGAAGTGGAGGGAAGAAAAGAGAAGGGAAGTAGGAATAAAAAAGAACTTTCTAAAACAAGAATACACATTTAACTTACCCATGATAAGCAAATTTTTCAAAATTTTACAGAGCATTCAGGCTCTCCTCTCCCTTCTCTCTTCTTCACTACTCAGGTTGTTGCAGCCTGGCTTTTACTTTATTATTTTCATAACAAAACAATACCAGGATCATTAGTTAACTCTGAATTGATAAATACAGTGGGTTCTTTTCAAATGTGTCTTTCCTTGGCCCTTTCCAGGTTTCAAATACTTCAACTTCGAATACCCATCCTTTGTTTCTCTAACTGTACTGACTTTAAGGGTTGGGGATACAGCTCAGTGGTACAGCACCTGCCTGGTAAGCATGAAGTCATGAGTTTGATTCTTGGCACCAATAAATAAATAAACAAGTAACAATACTGGCTTCTCCTAACTAACCATTCCAAATAATTCTACTTTTTTGTGCCATGGGGTCATTCCAATAATATAGCATTAAATGGAAAAAATAAGCTGAGCATATATAATTTTAGTGATGCAATCACATGATGCATATGATGTAGAAAAACTTTCTTTAAAATACTAAATGTGGAAAAAATACCAGATGTGATTATTATTCCAGCATGATACAATGAAAATCTTGAATTGTTTTCCTCATTATCTCCTCCTCTTTTTTTATTAGTACATGTTTGCAGTACACAATTTGACATTCCTTGTGTGGTGAAGTATGTCACAATTCCTTTTTCTTCCCCTTCTTTCCCTTGCCATCTTTCTAATATTCCTCCTTAATTTGTCAAATCAACTCAATAACTATCATTTTTAAATGCATGTAGAGAAGCAATTAAAATACATTTACAGATAGAGTGATGTTTGTTTGCACAAAGACTCCTTGCTTTGATATTAAAATTAAAGTGACCTATCCAAATATATCAGACAATATCTCTTAAGTATTTCTCTAACAGAAATACATACATCCTTGAAAACATACATGCATAAGAATATCAAGAGCAATATTGTGTTAGTAGCTCCAAAGAAGTAACCACCAAAATGTCTATCAACAACAAAATACATAAATAAGAGATGATACAATTAATAGAATACTGCATAATAATGAAAATGAGTAAGCTACAATCATATATTTCAATGTCTCTTTTATAATTTAAAAAAAACTTATCACCCATACCAGAAAAAACTATTTATTGTATGTTTTTTACCATCTTATAAGATGTTTTATTCAGTAAAAATAATTTTAGAATATAAATGCAAAAATCTCACAAATATAATGCTGAGGGAAAACATTCTATAGATACGTAAGATAAATCTAATGAATATGAAATTCTAAAACAGGTAACATTTATCCATGGTTTCTAAAATAGCGCTTATCCTCTAAAGGCCAATAGTTTCAAGTGGTTCACAACACAGTTCTCTCCGTTGTTCATAGTATTCTCATTCTTAAATCGGGATCTGTTTACATGGCTGTGTTTAGTCTGTTGACAGTCAAATTGTACATTACGTGATTTGTGTGTTTTTTCTCTATATGTGTTATTATATTTCACCAAAAACACTCTGACGAATATGAAATACAAAATTTCATATTCATTACATTCGTTACGTATCTATAGAGTGTTTTCACTCAGCATTTAAGAACTGCTAATTCACTAACTCACAACTCATTTAAGACCTGTTTTCTATTGAATGAAGAATTTTCACTATTGTATTTCTACATGGATCTCATTCTTTTGCTCAAAAATTTTGTTCTAAATTTCATATTAAATATTTTTGCACCTTCTCACAAAAAGATCAATTTAAGGCCAAGCTTTCCTACAAAAGCTATACAGAACTTTTTTTTAAAATTTTATTTGAGCGAAGAAAAACAAAACAAACAAAAACTACAACAACAACAAAAAAAAACGACATATATAGTAAAAACAACAAGCAAAAGAGACAAGCAAACAACTAGAGTAAATACACAACATTGCAGGTTTACAAAACCGGAAGATAGAAGCTTGACAATGGTTGCAATTTAGGCATCGTTATCTTTAAAATGGTTTCTTACATTAACAGATATAGACATGCAAGATTGATTTAATCATATGAGTATTAATTGTTCCTTCTCAATAACGAGTACATTGAGCAGTATTTTTTTTTAGTTATCTTACATATACATATATACAGGTTTATATCTTTTCCTCTTCCCTTTTCTCTTTCCGCCCATTCCCTTCCCAA